>PVJX010005282.1:0-86727 GCA_004027295.1 Dolichotis patagonum
TAATTCAGAAAAGTTAAAGACTGAATTTTAACATGAAAGAAATGATCTATAGCACAGACACTTCTTGTGTTTATAGTCAATGAACTCCTTTTAACTGCACATATAAAGTCAATTAATTTCAATATGATATGTGGACACATAAATCTGTGGTCCATAGAAGAGGTAAAATGTTTTCTGTTCTCTACATTTATCATAGATTTTGCTGGCAAAAAGATTATTAATAAATTACTTTCAATTATATTGAATAAATGAAGTATATACATAGAAAATATTATTAAGTAATTATCTTAAATTGAAAAATTCTTTCAAAATACACTTCCTATAAAAATCAACAAAATTTTCATTTAATGCTCTTTTTACTATTAATTTCATAAACCTTAAGGTATCTACCATCTACCATCATGTATTAAAATTAACCCTGAAACCTAATTAAAATGTGTAAAATCAAAGGAATGAAAATTTTAACTTTTTACAAAAAAAAATCTCTTTTCTTCTGATATTGGGGAATGAGCCCAGGGCTTTTACACCGAGTTAGAGCTCCAGAATATTTCAAAAAATTATTGGAGACCCTGTCTCACCATGTTGCCCAGGTTGGGTGCTAACTACTGATCTTCTTGTCTCAGTATCAGAGAGTGCTGGGATTACAGGTGTGGGCCACAGGTAAAGGTGCAAAGACACTTGCATAAATCATACTTCTGGAGTTATTATTAGGCTAGAGTACTGGCACCTGGCAAACGAGATATTATCCATTCATAACGTTCGATAATAATAAAAGTAAATATTCAAAGCTCTATTTACATATATGTTTTATTATTATAACTGGCAATTGCCTTGGATGATAGCTTTCTTCATATATTTATGATGATTTAGAAATTATATGAAAAATGCAAAGCACATAATAGGTTAATTATTTTTAACATGATTTTTAAATAAACTATGGAAATCAAAATGGTAAGAACTCTATTTCACTGCTATAGTTTTAACTTTTGGCATTGTGTCCTAACCAAAAGATATACATGATAAATTTACATGAAATGAATAAAGGAATTGGAAAATGGTATTTATATATTGAAGTTTTATTAGGATTTTATTACATTGTAAATTATATGAAGCCCTGATTATTATTACTGGGGAATTAATTTTAAAAAATGAAACATTCAAGTTAACAATAAACTTAAATAAGACTTAAATAAAGATCTGTGATTCAGTTCTTCTAATGTTAAGGCAGCATGGGCCTCACTGCAAAAGACGAAGAAATCTTTTCTGAAGATATATGATTAAAAAGGGTTTAGAGAGAAGCTCTAATTTTCCTTGGAAATAAATTCCTCCAAATTGTTGTTGTCTAGTCATAGCTAGTTTCACAGGTTTTCTAGAAAGAACCCATTTTTATTGAGTTTTATACAAATATTTAGACCTAATTTAAAAATGTCAACTTTCACCAATTTAAGGCAAAAAAAGAGAAATGAAGATGATTTTGTTTTCATTTTTTTGCATTTATAACCAACATTTCTTTTTGGGCCCACTTGACTATCAGAATGGTGAGAAAAGCAGGGAATTATTAGTCTATGTTAACTATTTAAACCCAAATAATTTCCAAGTAAAAACAATCATATAACACTAAAATAGTTAATTTAGTAAGGGTAAGATAGAAGATCATGATGAAAAACATTTTGTCTCTTAAAAGTTAGCACCATCATTATGAGCTGTAGTAATTATCCAGGTACCATCTCTGGGTGTGCATGGAGCTCTCGGACAGTAAACACGACTCTCACGAATCCTGATCCTGATCCCATGCAGTCTTGCTGGCCATTTTCTCTGTGAAAGCACAACTATAAATAATCTCTTTTTAAAAATATACCTAAATTTTTTTTCCATGAAAGCAGGATTGTCTTTTAAAATGGACTTGTTGGGAGAAAGTCTATTTATTGCATTGCACAAATAATTTGGAAATCTTCTCATTGTATTTTCTTGCAAATATGTGAGTTGTGCAAAAGCAAAAATCAATCTTAGAACTATTAAAAATACAGCATGGGGTAAAATGGAACATCTCAACTCCATCACCTACATTATGCATGAGCTTTGGTTCCAAACGAACTTCATTTTTTTATTCTTAAATTCAAATTTTCAGCAGTCATTGGTGGATCAATAAAATGTATTACAGACAAAAATGCTTCTTCTAAGGATGTTTTCCAAAATGTCTAAAGAGATGGGCCCATCACTGGATTGAGGCTATAAACTCCCAACTTCCTGTTCTGTGAGGGAAAGATATTACTTAAATATAAGTTTAAAATATCATATATATTTAAATTGCACTAGTTGGTGCATATGCAGTAATGCTGGAATCTCTTAACTTTCTCTTAAGTCCTAGAATACATTGTACATAAATAAGGGAATACCTTAAGAAATAATTCTAATTTGTAAATATCTAGATATCAAAGTGAAATGTTCATAGTTTTTAATGAACATCAATAAATAAATGCCTGTCCACTCATTGTGACTTCATGAATAATGAGGTGCAGAGGCACAGGGTAAATAAAGAGGCTTTCACTGACTGTGTGACTTAATTATTGAGATTTTAATCTGCTTCTTGCAAGTTGCTATCTTGGATAATAAAATAATACAAATATATCAGACAAAATGCCACAGTTTCACCAAGGAGGCTAAAAAGGATGATATATATGAAAATGGACAAGTGTTATATATTGCTTGATGATAGGAATGAAAAATAAGACTATCTTCCAAGAAAATGAGCCAACACATTTTCTTCTTACTCAAATAAAGCTTTAAATTGGAAGTCAGATTATCTTGAAATATTTAGGAAGTAATATCAAAACCAAATAATTACTGAAACAATACTCATATTTCATTTCTCTTTCTAAAAACCTAGAGGTTTTTTTTTTTCTCATGCATAGTCCAGATTTTGAAATAATTAAATTTCTGAAAGTAGAATCTAACTAAAGTGAGACAAAATTAGCACATGCCATCATATCTCCAATGCATTTTATCTTTTACAAAGGACCTTCATACTTTAAACCTAATATTAACATATAAAGATGTCATGGGCCATATATGCAACAAACAAATCTTCAGTATTTGTCTCTTAATCTCACTATTGTAAATTGTTTACTTTTTGCCACTTAGTCTTAGAGAAGCACAAAATCTCATGCTAGGCTTTTGAAGGTGTTACATGTATGAATACATCAATTATGCAACCTACCAATAAGTATTAATTGAGCGCCTAATCTGCACTTGAGCCCATACAGTGTGCTAAGAATCAGTTCATAGCCTCGAGGATTGTGACACATCCCTTTGAAGGATTGTGAAAAAAGATGGGTACATAAAGTACATAAACTTCTTTCTGGCTAGAAACACTTTATATTTCAACATAGAATCAATAGAATATTTACTGAGATATTAAGTAAATGAAAGAGAATAAAAAACTGAAAAGTCTTTAAAATATTTTTCTGTTCTAAATATTACCTATTAAAATATTATTTTTTAAAATGGATTTCAGTCAGAAACTGGAAAATTTTAAGATGTGGTCTTTAAATCCTATGCATATTATTAATGGAGTAAAGAAAAGTTGAAGAGCAAAACAAAGGCAATAGCAAATGACTCAAATTTGGTCTTTGGTGACATAGGCAGTGTGCTATTTTATAGCTAAAATCCAGTCACTGTAATAAAAGAATAATTTCAGAATTTTATTGCTTTAGGATGACTTTACTTGGTATTAGAGCTCAGAAACATTTGAAAGAGTATACAATTCATATAATTGTATTGAGTGCTTCTGAGAAAAAAGCAGGAAACATTTTTAATTCTTTTTATAATTTCAGTTATCCTAAATATTTGGTTTAATTTGTTCTATTGCTTATTAAATCCAGAACCATATAGATCCATTGAGACTGCATATTCCTATGAAAAACTGGTTGAGAATGATCCAGTATCGACAGACTGGCTTCTTTCCATTCAACTAGTTTACAATTTTACTTAAAAATGTTAATGTTATCTCCTGTAGGCACAAAATTAAAGAACAGGCTTTGCACGTTAACCTATAGGGTTAACTATCTGAGCAAATAGTGTTTAAGAAAGAGAACATACACAGATTTTTAGAATGTTTGCATCCGATTTGTACAAAACTCAACTTCAAATTATTGTAGTAAATATGATTGAGTATAGTGTTAATATCTCAAAGAAAAATTAATCAAATGGTAATAAATTCCCAGACCACTTGAATATGGAAAATGAGAAGAAAATAATGTCTGTGTTATTTTAAAAATAAAAAAATTCATAGCAGCATTAAAGAATTTTTTTCTTTTTATACTGGCAGAGAACTGCAAAGAAATATTTTAGTCTCTAGTGCTAATAAACTTTTTCTCACTAAGGAGATAAAACTCTCAAAAACCAGTAAGAATCCAGTCCCAGAATCCAGTAAATAGATGTAAAAGTCATAGTGAGGAAAAATTGCTCTGGTGATATAACCTCATAAGGTATGATTTTGGTTCACAAATGGAGGAAATAATTTTAGTGGTCCAAGAACCCAGGCTAATGGCATAACTCCTACAATCTGAACTACTTTCATATATTTGTATGATACATCGGGGTCCAGTAACATTTGGGATTCTTAATTTTCAGCCATTTTAACCTTACTCCCAGGAAGCAGTAGAAATATCTGGACATATTTCTGGCTGTCTCAACTTTGTGGGAGGTGGTGGCTGGTTCCTACCACTGTCATCCAGAGATTACATCCCAAGAATGTTGTTAAATATCTTACAGTGTTACTTTCAACAAAAGATTATCTGGCTCAGTATGTCAATAGTGCCAGTCTGAGAAACTCTTGTTTTCTCCCTGATGACAAATATCCCACAATCATATCTCACTTGCTGTAAAAATTGTGGTCCAAGAAAAGCCTAGCAGTAGCAGGGCAGCAGCATGAGCTAGCCCTCATCTAACCAAAGATATCCTGCACTTGTGTTATAGGAAGGATATTAGAGGTGTGGCATGTAACTGAATATTACTTCGTTTTTTGTGAATATAATTTATTCTGAAATTAAATGGACTCGAGGGAAGAATATTCTACTAATTAGGTTATGAGGTTAGGCAGGGCTGATTTCATCCATTTTCCCTATGTACAATTCAGTTATTATCTTGGGATTCCTTCAGTTTAAACTGAAATGAAGTAAGATACCCTAGAATGTAGAAGATATTTATAACACTTCTATTAAGAGAAGAGATGATATAATTCGTAAACAGAAGTGATCAGGGCATTCTTATCACTTATCAGATTGCTTATATATAAAATGGTCTGTGTTGGAATATAGGGTCTTTATATTCATAACTTTATACTCACATTCTTATTCCTCCTCATGCCTTTCAAAAACTTATTAAGTGTAAAAAAAAATTCAAACAAATTTTCAAAGCACAAAGAAATATGCCGATCCATTGATGGAGGTGGTAAGGACCACCTTGTCCATCTGTGTGACACACTGATCTTTTTTAAATTTTTTTTTTATTTTAAAGAGAATAAAACAAAAGAGGGCAGAACAGAGCAGATCAGAACAGGACAACATAGGCAACACAGTACTTTACATTAAGAAAACCAGACGTTAAGAGTAGCTATCACAATATCTCTTTCTCGATATAGTTGAGCATAGTTTCAAATACAATAATATCAAACATAGCAAAATATTATAAAATCATTCAAACAGTGAAAGAATTACAGGGCATTCTGAACTGAATAACAGAGAATGATCAATGGGTACTATAATATCTCATTTTTGATAAAAATTTTTTTGTTCATACTATCACACATATTCAAATCCCAATAAGACACAAAGTGATAGATAAAACCAATGGTAGTAGAAGAATAGAAGCATGGTAGGACTTCTAAGAAAGATGATATTAAATCAACAATAGGTGTCATAATGTTGTTTTCTTCAAAACAGCTGTTCATATCATCACGCATGACATAGTCAAACAAAACAGAATAAAACCATTTCAACTGATGATTGAAAACACTGAAAGGCTTCAAAGCTATGAGATGGGGACTCATGCTTACCATAAAATCTTATATATTCTTATCAACTCTCATAGTAGGGAGACACTATGGTATTTACACATGTGAATCTGGTTTATTTTGCTTATTAGTATGGTCTCAAGTCATGTCCTTTTATTTATAAATATCTCAGTGTAATCATTCTTTATAGCTGAGTAATACTCCATTGTATAGAAATACCACAACTTTTTTATCCATTCCTCAGTTGATGGGCACTTAGGTTGTTTCCAAGATCTGGCTGTTACAAATTGTGCTGCTATAAACATGGGTGCACATATATCACTGTGGTATGATGTTTTCAGTTCTTCTGGGAATATGCCCAGAAGTGGAATAGCTGGGTGAAATTGGACCTCCAAACCCAGCTTTTTGAGAGATCTCCAGATTGACATCCACAGTGGTTGTACCAGTCTACACTCCCACCAAGAGTGCAGAAGAATTCCTTTTTCCTCACAGCCTCTCCATCACTTGTTGTTGGTAGTTTTTCTATCCTAGCCATTCTTTCTGGGGTGAGATGGAATCTCAGTGTGGTTTTAATTTGCATTTGTCTCATGACTAATGATGATGAAGGTTTCTTCATGTATTTATTTGCCATTTGTATTTCTTCATCTGAGAACTGTATTCATTTCAGATGCCCATTTTTGCATTGGGTCTTTGAATATCGTGGGTCTGATTTTTTTTTTTTTAATTCTTTAGATGTTCTAGACAGAAGTCCTTTGTCTGAGGGAATCCATTAAGATTTTTTTCCCAATTTGTGGGTTTTCTTTTCACTCTGCTGGAAATCTCTTTTGACATGCAAAAACTCTTTAATAAGATATGGTCCCAGTTATTGATTCTGTGAAGTATTTCCCGTGCAGTTTGATTCTTGTTCATGAATTCTCTACCTAACCCTATAACTTCAAGGTTTGTTCCTACTTTGTCTTCCAACAGATTTAGTGTTTCTGTTTAAGATTGAGCTCTTTGATCCATTTAGATTTTATTTTAGTACATGGTGATAGGCATGGGTCTAGATTTAGTCTTCAGCATATGGATAGCCAATTTTTCCAGCACCATTTGTTGAAGAGACTGTGATTCTTCCAGTGAACATGTTTGGCCCCTTTATCAAAGATAAGGTGGTTGAGTGAGTTTGTGGTTGTGATTGTATCTTCCAATCTATTCCATTGATCTTCAGGTCTGTTTTTATTCCAGTACCATGTTGATTTTATTACTGTAGATTTGTAGTGTAATTTCAAATCAGGGATTGTGATGCCTCCTGCCTTGCCTTTGCTGCTTAGAATCGTCTTTACTATTCTAGGTCTCTTCTGGTTCCAGATGAATTTTAGGCATGATTTCTGTAAATCTATGAGGTATGTTAGTGGTATTTTGATTGGCATTGCATTGAATCTGTATAGTAATTTTGGAAGAATGGCCATTTTCACAATGTTTGTTCTTCCTATCCATGAACAGGGGTTGTCTTTCCATTTTTTGAGGTCCTCTTTGATTTCTTTTTTCAGGGTATTATAATTTTCCTTGTATAGCTCTTTTACTTCTTTCATGAGATTAATTCCGAAGTATTTCATTTTTTTGGATGTTAGTGTGAAGGGTGTGGCTTCTCTTACCTCTCTTTCAGTATTTTCATTGTTAGTGTATAGGAATGCTATTGATTTTTGAGTATTGACTTTGTATCCAGCTACATTGCTGAATTTATTTGTTACATCTAGGAATTTTTCAATGGAGTTTTGGGGGTCTTCTATGTAAAGTTTCATGTCATCTGCAAATAATGATAGTTTAACTTCCTCTTTTCCTATCTTTACTCCTTTTATTTCTCTCTCTTGTCTAATGGCTCTGGCTAGTATTTGCAGTACTATGATGAAGAGGAGCTGTGACAGGGGACATCCTTGACTTGTACCTGATTTTAAGGTAAAGGCTTTCAGTTTTTGGCCATTTAATATGATGCTGGCTGTAGGTTTGTCATAGATGGCCTTTATCATATTGAGGTAAAGACCATCTATTCCAATTCTCTGTAAGGTTCTTATCATGAATGAATGTTGGATTTTATGAAAAGCTTTTTCTGCATCTATAGAGATGATCATGTGGTTCTTACATTTGGCTCTATTGATATGGTGAATTACATTTATTGATTTATGTATGTTGAAACATCCCTGCATTCCTGGGATGAATCCCACTTGGTCAGGGTGAATAATCTTCTTGATGATTTCCTTCATCTTGTTTGATAATATTTTATTGAAAATTTTTGCATCTATGTTCATTAGGGAGATTGGCCTATAGTTCTCTTTTTTAGTTGGGTCTTTCTCAGGTTTTGGTACTAGAGTAATATTTGCTTCTAGGAATGACTTAGGAAGAATTGCTTCCCTTTCAATTTCATTGAAGAGTTTGAGGAGTGTCAGCATTAAGTCTTCTTTGTATTTCTTGTAGAATTCTGCAGTGAATCCATCTGGGCCTGGGCTCTTCTTTGTTGGCAAGGTCTTAATTACATTTTCAATTTCATTAATAGAAATTGGGTTATTCAGTAGTTTAACATCTTCCTGATCCAGCTTTGGTAGTTCATATGTATCTAGGAATCTGTCTATTTCTTCAGTGTTATAGAACCTATGAGAGTACAGGTTTTCAAAATAAGTGTTGATGATCTTCTGTACTTCCACAGAATCTGTGGTAATGTCACCTTTTTCATTCCTTATTGCATGACTTTGAGTTTCTTCTGTCCTTTTTAAAATAAGGTTTGCCAGGGGCTTATCAATTTTATTTATTCTTTCAAAGAACCAACTCTTTGATTCATTAATCCTTTGTACTGTTTTCTTAGTCTCTATTGCATTAATTTCTGCTCTAATTCTTATAATTTCCTCCCTTCTTTTGCCTTTGGGCTTGGCTTGCTCTTCATTTTCTAGATGTTTGAGTTGTAGCATCAGGTTGTGTATTTGTGTTTGTTCTGTCTTCCTGATGTGGGAACTCAGTGCAATAAATGTTCCTCTGAGGACTGCTTTCATTGCATCCCATAAATTTGGTAAGTTGTGTTTGTATTTTCATTTGCTGGTAGATATTGTTTAATTGCTTCTTTAATTTCCTCTGTGACCCACTGATTGCTCAAGAGTGTACTACTCAGTTTCCATGTATTTGTGAGGTTTTTGCAGTTGCTTTTATCGTTAATGTCTAATTTCATGGCACTATGATCTGATAACATACATGGGATAATTTCAATTCTTTTGCATTCACTTAAATATGTTCTGTGGGCCAGTATAAGGTCTATTTTAGAAAATGTCCCATGTACTGCTGAGTAGAATGTATATTCTGATGTTGTTGGATGGAAAACTCTATATACATCTATCAAGTCCTTTTGTTCATAGGTATGATTCAGTTCTGTTATTTCTTTACTGATTTTCTGTCTAATTGATCTGTCCCTCTGTGTCAATGGCATGTTAAAAAATCCTGTTATAATTGTGTTATTGCCTCTTTGACTTTTCATTTCTGTAAATATTTGCTTTGTATAGCTGGGTGCTCTGGAATTCGGTGCATATATATTTAAGATTGTTATCTCTTCCTCTTGAAGTTTTCCCCTAACTAGTATGTAGTGACCTTCTTTATCTCTTTGGATCATTCTTGGTTTGAAGTTCACGTTGTCTGCAAACAGGATTGCTACTCCTGCTTTTTTTTTTGGTTTCCTGTTCTGTGAAGTACTGTTTTCCATCCTTTGACTTTCAGTCTATGGGTTTCCTTTTGGGCAAGATGGGTTTCTTGTAGACAGCATATGGTTGGATGTTGTTTCTTGATCCATTCTGCCAGTCTGTTTCTTTTGATTTGTGAGTTGAAGCCATTTACATTAATGGTTATATCTGTTATATATTGGTTTATTGTGACATGTTATCTTTTTGCTGTTGTATCTTTAGCTTTCCATTCTATTTAATTGTCTACCTTGCTTGGTGGCTTTATCCTATGTGTATATAGAATATCTTTCAGTATTCCTTGTAGGGTTGGTTTTGTGGTCATGAAAGTTTTCACCTGTTCTTTGTCATGGAAGTATCTTATTTCTCCATCCATTTTGAAGCAGTTTTGAAGGGTACGTCAGTCTGGGTGGAAGTGGTTTTCCTTCAGGATCTGAAATACTTCACTTCATGCTCTTCTTGACTTCATTGTTTGTGTTGAGAAGTCTGCTGTGATTCTGATAGGTTTTCCTGTATAGGTGATCTGTAATTTCTCTTTAATAGCTTTTAGTATTCTGTACTTATGGAGGGTTTCTGGGATGGTGATTATTATGGGTCTGGGTGTAGTTTTATTTTGGTTATGGCTATTTGGAGTTCTATATGCTTCACTAATCCAAATGTCAGTTTACATTCTCATGTTTGGGAAGTTTTCAGCTATTACTTCTGTAAATATCCTCTTGACAACATTTTGGCTGTTCCCTTCTTTTTCATTTATCCCTATTAATCATATGTTGTTTTTCTTTGCATCATCTTGCAGCTGTTGAATTGTTATTTCTTGATTCTTTGTTATTTTTAAAAGATCTTTCCTTTCCTGTTCACTAGCTGCGATCTTATCTTGGAGGTCTGAAATTCTATTTTCACTTTCATTGAGTAAGTTTTTTCAGCTTTCAATAGAATTGTTGATTTCTTGTATATCTCTTTGAATCTGCTTTATGCATTCCTTTTTTTTCTTATAGTGTTCATTCAGGGATTCTATCTGTTTGCTTTGTTCCTCTAATTTTTTAGCTGTGTCTTCACTAGGTGTGTTCACTATTTCTTTCACTACTTTTATCATTTCTTCTTTTATCTGGGCAATTATTTCTAATTTGAATTTCTCCATAGTTTCCCCTAATTGCTTCTTTATTTCAGTTGATATCATTTCAGCCATTTCAGGTGTATGGCTTCTATGTTCTTCTATGTACATGGCTGCCAGGCTTTCTTGGGATGGGCTGGTGTTTTGAGCCTGCCTTTCGGTCTTTCCTTTTGTCATTTTTCTTTATTTCCTTGGTTTGAGTGGTGTTCCAAAGTTTCCTCTGGGTGTGTCACAAATCTCCTCCTGCACCCTCAGCTACTGGAGCAGTCTCAGGTCCTCTGCAGGTACTTGGCCCCCTAAATTTAGAGGCAGAAGCAGGGTGTGGAAAACTGGGGCCAGAGAAACCCCTGGGGCACAATCCCTTGTCTTAGGGGTGTGGATATGAACTCAGCAGCTGGCAGTGCTGGTCATAAGCTGTCTCCAATCCACCCCAATGGAGCCCAGCGTCCTCAAGCAAGGTTCCTGCCTCCTGGACTGAAACAAGGCCACTGAGCATGGTTGACTGAGGCCCTGCAATCTGCTGGACCCAGTCCAGCATCCCAGTAGGTCCCCAGAAACTCAAAAGCTGGAATGTAGGTCTCCAACTTTCCCCAGTTCACTGGAACTCACCTCAGGCAATCTCCACCTCTCTGCAGAGTCTTGGCTTTCTTAATTGAGATTCAGAAGCTTGGTGTGGAGAACTGCAGCCGGCAGAGCCCCCGGGGTACAATCTTCTGTCCTAGGGTTGTGGATGTGAACTCTGCAGCTAGCAGTGATGGTTGCAAGCTGTTCCCAGGCGAGCTCAATCGAACCCAGAGTCCTCAAGCAAGGTTCCTGCCTCCTGGGCTGAAACAAGGCCGTGGAGAGTGGCTGACTGAGGCCCCACAATCCGCTGGACCCAGTCCAGCGTGGTGGTACCTCCCCAGGAACTCAAAAGCCGGAATGTAGGTCTCCAACTCTCCTGAGGTCACTGGAACTCACCCCAGGCAACCTCTACCTCTCTGTAGACTCCTGACTCTCAATTGAGATGCAGAAGCTGGGCATTGATAACTGGGCCAGCAGAGCCCCAGGGGTACAATCCCCTGTCCTAGGGGTGTGGATATCACACTGATTTTCTTTATTACAGCATGGGGAAGAACACTTGAGGGGATCATGTGCTCAATCAATGTTTCCTGTATGATCAAATGTGATGTTTAATCAAAATATGGAGTTTGTTCTAATGTATCAATATTTCACATTCCTTTTATCCAGTTGTCAAGCCCTGATTTTTGTTTTGTCATGATTTTTTGACATTTGTTTCTTTTCTGAATTTAACTCACTGGGAAACATTTTCATTCTTTCTATGACATCCCTATGATTTTTGTTTTTATTATCATTGTTCTTTTGATGGTCTTGTGGTTAAAATACTCCTTAATCAATTTTCTGCATACTCTTTAATATGTTCAGCACATTTAGGAGTCCCTCCCTTTTGACTAAATTAAGCTTTCCATTTTGTTTATGTATTTATCTATTTTACAAATATATGTATGCATAAATATATATGTATTTTTTGTGGTACTTTGGGGGATTGAACCCAATGCTCTATCATTGGTCTTTATCCCTAGCCCTTAAATTTTTTTTAATTTTGATTTTTTTTAATTTTAATTTTGAGACTGTGTCTCACTAGATGCCCAGTTTGACTTCAAAATTCAATCGTCACTCTTCAACTTTGCTGTAGTTGTGATTGCTGGTGTGCATAATCCTGCCTTTTGAAACTCACCCTTTTAATGGAACAAAATTCAATTTAATATTTTTGGAATGCTTTTCTAAATAGCTTGAAATTTTACAGTTTACTTAAAATATTATCCTTTTTTAAAAAATCACTTTTGACAAAATAGACAAGAAGGCCTTTTTGTTATTGAAGAGAAACAACATTAATTAGGACTAAAAAAGCCTCATACTTATGTTTGACATTAAGTAGTTGTGTGAATTTTACCTTAGATAATATCAGAGCTATGTCTAAGGAAAAATCTTTTGTATGTATGATTTGTGTAGGGGAGGAAAATAATGTTATCTAAAATTCACGTTATAAAAGTATTTTTTACTTAATAGCTTAAGAAAGGAAAAAAAGTATAGAGAAGTTAAACTTTGGAGACCCAAACCCATTGTTACCTTAGAAACAATAAGTCTTTATATTTGGTTACAGAGAATGTTAAGAAGATGAACTCTTTTGCACATAAGTGAAAGGAAATTGTTCTTCCTTAACAAAAAAGTTTTCAAATGAAAAAAGTTTAACTTTTTGCTTCTTTTGGCTTCAATCAATCCAGCAGTCAAGCAACCCACTCCTGTGTGGGTACCAGTGTGCTGAGTCATCATGGCCTCCCGAGGAGCTGCTTTAAGGAAACAGCTCCAGACAAATACAAGTATGTATATGGGCATTGTTCTTTAGTTCTTTTAGTAACATTGCTTTTAAGTCTGGTTCAAAACAAGAAAAAAGAAAAATAGAAGGAAAGAAGGAAGGAAGGAAGGAAGGAAGGAAGGAAGGAAGGAAGGAAGGAAGGAAGGAAAAGAAAGAAAGAAAGAAAGAAAGAAAGAAAGAAAGAAAGAAAGAAAGAAAGAAAGAATCAGGTAAGCAGCTGGTACCAATTATACTAACTTCAGTGGGACTGCATGCTTATGAGTCCAACTAGCTGATGAGCTATGATATAATGGGTTTACCATTTTTCTGATTTGACAGTGGCATTTTGTTCAGTTTGCCAAGTGGCTCCTATTTAAGGTAAACTTCAGAATTATGCACTCACATTTTTGCAATAAGCAAGAGTTATTATTTTAATGTTATGTACAAAGTCACAAAAAATCACTAATTAATCCCTACATATACACTAGTAGATCTGATTATCTGGGGAAAACCAATGGGGAAAATTAGATTAAAAAGTTTGAATAATTATTTGTCTGAGAAACCATCTGTGTGGACAGTAGTATAAGTCTGTGAAGTTTTAGAAAGTGAATGCACTTCGATTGTGAACAAAATGAAGTACAGTATACGTCATGGATGATATTTTCCAGTGCCCAAATTATTACAAATATAGTTCATTTCACAATCATTTATGGAAAGGATGGCAAAACCTGTACTTTAAATGGCCAATTCATTTAAAAATAATTGTCTTCAGAAGGATGTATGATAAGTATCTGTAACATGTCCTTACAATTACACTTTGTGTTTCATAGACTTTGCTCATTTTCTAAGGAGCTACAGTTGCAGTCATAGTTTTCTGAGATGGTTTTTTCTTTCCTAGAACAGGAAATCAATGTGGGCAATATTAAATAGAATTTTAATAGGAAAAATTCCTATTCATAATTTTGTTCCCTAAGTACAAGTTCTAAATTTAGCAAGATATACTGGTTTTAATATGTTGTTCTCTGAAATAGAAATTCTCTTACATTTACTTTAAGAAAAAATAAATCTGTTGCTTTCCACCAAGACAAGCATCTCACCAATCACAAAGAGGATTTTGTAACTAGGCAACCGAGGTTCCTGAGACTGAGATCCCCGTTTGAAGAAACCAGCTGAACACACACACCAGGCAGTGAGACTCCAAGCTGCAAGGAGGCAAATGAATGTAAGGTTTTGAAGCTCTCCTTTAAAAACCTCTTCTTCCTTACATCATGCAGGTGTGCATGATGAAAAACAGCTGCTCTAAGCACAACTTTGAAATAATGCAATTATTTGACTCAGAATATTTTCCGTTATTAATGTTTCATGGTTAGCCAAAGAACTGAAGATAACAAGAACAACAACAAATCCTTTGGACATTTTTCTCTTTGCCTGAGTATCTTTCATAAGCAAAGATACCAGTATGAGTTTGTAAAGAAGGGACTAATTGAGTAACTCTTGTCAGGAACATTAACAATAGATGAAAAACTTTCATGAGTTCTCAAACTACTTGCAAGTAATTGAAATTGATATTTGCATTTTTAAATTGCCACAGAGCATAACAGATTGATCAATAGTAGAATCATGGTATCTGAATTAGAGAAGGCAAACAAATGATGAAAATAGAGTATTGTTAGTGATTTTAAGTTGACCATAGAGTTGTTCACTATGGAAGATTAAACATGTTAGTTTCAAAGGCTTAAAATTGTCATAGGCCTGCAGCTTCAAGTAATTATGTTGGAAAACTGTAATGAATGTTGTAGGCCTTCTCATTATTACTTGTTGTGTTTCAGAAGGCTAGCAGTACTGTAAGGAGATCTTAAGCTGGTTTTATTTATTTTTTCTTTTTTTTTGTGGCGATGCTGGGAATCAAACTCATGACCTTGCACTTGCTAGGCAGGAGCTCACACTGCTGAACTAAATCCCTGGCCACATGAAGCTTTTTTTTGACTTATAGGCTTGGCTGTATGGATCTGGTGGTATATTTTATACATTTGGCTATTGTTCTCTTTGTTAACTTTCCACTCATTTTTCTTAGAAGACAAATGAATATTTGCAAAAAAAAAAAAAAGCCTGTCATTGCCTGAAGTATGTACTGAAGTGTTCAGAGAAGTCACAAACCTACCCTGATGAAATAAAACTGTTAATTAGTTTGATGACATCATGTTTAAATTCTTTCAAATCTAGCAATTAAATTCTTGGTGCTATTTTATCAATATACAGGTGGCCTAAGAAATGTAATTCATATTGTTCAAAGAAATGAAAAGAATGTTTGTTATTTAATAAAATCAAAATTTCAATTTTTTAACATGTAATACACAAAAAAAGCACATGAATTTGTTTATTTTGTTTTTTGCACTCATCTCTAGCTCTTGCTTTTCACTTCTATTTTTGCATACTAAACATATAATTAAGTTTCAGTAGGACCATAATTATGCATAACCTTGTTGATTTAAAGAGGATGTCATATATTATTATAATTCTGCACTCATTGGAACTGAGAATTCATCTCAGCACAGATGCCTCATCTAAAACTAAAGGTAATAGTTCATGTTCTTGTTTGACATTGAGAAAATATATAGGCATGCCTATAATTTTGCAAGTGACAGTGTAGATTGTTGGATTCAGCAGTATTTTCTGAATTTCCAACCTTTCTTTTCAGCTGATAGACAAGAAAGGATGCATGTATTTTGGTTTGCAACCATAATTCTTTCTGAAAACATGCTTATAATCCAAAGCACTTGTATATCAAGACCAATTTCTTCCTATGAAATAATGGAAACTCAGATATTTCATTCTACAACCCAAAAATATTTACACAGAATTGGTTACAATACTGTAATGTAATATGAAATAAAGAGAACATATACAATATAAAGAAAAATAGCAAATTAATCCTCATTTACCTTTAAAAACCTTCAGGGCTGGTGTAAGGGAGATAGCAGAGGAGGGTTATTGTGCAGAATGAGTTTCTCTGCACTAATAGAATCACTGAGATCAGCTGGCTGAATGGCATATTTTTTCATGCCACTTTAACTAGGAACATCTCCAGTGGCGCTTGTCTTTTGCCTCCTTTTGAAGATTTTTCAGAAAAGTGACATTGCATTGTCATTAAACACATTCGTTGCTACAGCTTTATTCAGGTGGTGCTTGTCTACAAAATTTTGCAATTTTTCCCACATTGTTTTTCTCTCTCTGCAGATGAGATCTCTTCCATAAAGTTTTCTGTTGGGCAATGGTCACATCTACAATCCCACAGGGAGGAAGAGAACAGAGAAAGAGAGAGAGAGAGAGAGAGAGAGAGAGAGACAGAGAGACAGAGAGAGAGAGACAGAGAGAGAGACAGAGACAGAGACAAAGACCATTGACTCAGTTGTGATCATATGACATGTTTGGTATCACATGCTACTTGTATTGCAAAACATCACCTGTTTGTTCAGTTGTTTTATCGAGTTTACTGATACAATTTAGATATCCATAATGGTCACATTCATCAGAGGGATTTTGTGCCTGTACATGATATATTTTAGTTCCTCTTTTTTTCCTATCCCATCCCCTCTGTTCAAGACCTCTTCTTCTCCTTATTTACAAAAAAGTTTTTCAATTTTCTTTTTTTCTCAGACTTCTCAAAAGAAGTACAAATGTCAAACAAATACATCAAAAATTTTCAATGTCACTAGTTGTTCTACAGATGTAAAATTAACAGCGCTGAGATTCCATCTCACTCCAGAAAAAATGGTTATTATGAAAAAATCAACCAATAGCAAATGCTGGAGGGGTTGTGGGGAAAAGGAACCCTTCTTCACTCTTGGTGGGACTGCAGACTGGTGCAACCACTGTGGAAATCGGTGTGGAAATTCCTTAAAAAATTAGGACTAGAAGTTCCATTTGACCCAGGTATTCCCCTTCTTGGTAAGTTCTCAAAAGAAGTAAAAGCATCATTACACAGCCATATATATGAACTCATATTTATAGCAGCATAATTTATAATAGCTAAATCTTGGAAATAACCCAAATGCCCATCAACTGATAAATGTATCACTCATTTGCCAAGTTACAATTTATTAGAAATGTTTACTCATCTTTTGGAATGGTTGTAGAACAAGTTACTCATAATCCAAGATGGACGTATGTGTGATAAATATATATATTTAATGTTCCAGATATGTTTGTGAATTTATGCTTCAGTAGGAATAAAAGCCAGTAATTCCTCCTCTGGAATGGAAACTTTATTATCTCAGAAGAGTATCAGGTATCATAGGCAAGTTCGGCTAGCCACTCTGTCAACAAACAGCTTGAATGCAATGAATGAGACAGTCATGGTGAGAAAGCAGGATTCAGGTGAATCTTAGAGGTCTGTTCTTTAAAAACTTTACTTTATATGCATATCACGTTATGTTAAGTAGGGTTATGGAGTAAAGGGGAGTAAAATAATCAAGAGACTATATGTATATATACGAATTTTCCAAAACAAATAGTATTGTCTTAAACATATTATAATAAATTATAAAAAATTAAAATAGCCAATAAAATCTTTTAGGGTGTCATTATAGGAGATAAGTAAGATATAAGGAGATAAGTAAGATAATACACATTATAGGAGATAAGTAAGATATACCTACTTAATGTTTTCTTGGAAGCAAAACTTGGTGGAAACAAATAAAGTAATAGCATTTCAAGAGAAATGATGAGCCCCAATTTGTCGGGAATATTACTAAATGGGAAGGATTTTCCCTAACACTACCATTATGTAAACCCACAGAGCTCTTTGTAATAAAATCAAATAAAATATTTTAATCAGACGTCATCCTTTGGCCTGGTTAAAAAATATTGCTCAAGGTTATTTTAGATTAGATTCACTACTTGGACAAATGACAATTTAGTAATAAATTTTAAGGTTCAATAAACATGTAAAAATAGCCTTCACAAATGTGCTTTTATAATATCTGGTCGGTCCTTTATCTCAGCATAAAAATAAATGTGTTGCAAAGCAGATTAGCCATAAGGTTTTCATACATTTTCCAACTTTCACAATAAACAACATCTGTGAGCCAGATGGAATTAATGAAAATGTCCCCTTACTTCCTGTGTTGCTCAAGAGAAAATAAGACTGATCATTTTGACCTCAACTGCAGTCTATTGTCTACAGATTACATCGTTTTTCACATTTGCTCCTAGAACCAATGATTTTCACATTGATAGGTTTTTCAATTGTTTTTTATCTTGTTTTTGAAACATTTCTTTTTCTTTTTTTTCATTTTGTCTCTTTCTTCTTTCAATCTACTGAAAGATAGAAACTTTCACATCATCCAGAAAACAAAGTATCTGGATTTCCACTTCATTCCCCATTCTCTAAGCACTAAACTCTAGTACAAAGGGGCATTAAAAATAAAGCAGATAGTAGTGCCATTTTTTATATTGTGTCCTGATGTAGGCATTGAATATCTAAATGCAAGGCTTTAGAACTGTTTACAGAAATATTCAAAATTAAATGTTTTAAAGTAGAGCAACATCAAGCAAACTATAACTTTATAGTTTTCAGGTCAAGTCATTTGGAAATGAATTTTTAGTATAAATAATTTAGTTTGATTAGCAGCTTTGACTCACTGTCTTCCTTGTACTAGGCTTACTGAGTACCGGAGATGGTTAACTGATTTAAGAATGTGGCCACTCTTGGCAGTGCAAATGAAAGCAACCATGACGTACAAGAAGATAAGGATTTTGTTATTCCATAAGAACAAATTTTAAGAAATATACTGCATTTTTTTTACTTAAAAGTTAAGGAAAATGAGAAAAAATGTGTAAGAAAAATGATTTTGATGGAATCTGGAAAGCTTTGGACATGCTTTGATTTTAGACCTGAAAGCACCATGATAAATGCTTACAGGTCAACATTCTCTCCCATAAAAATCTACCAAAACTGGGAGCATGTTTTATTTCTATAGCTTGATAATTTAATACACTGTTTGAAACTCAGTATAAAAACAATATAAATTTGATTAATGAAGGGATGAATAAATGAATCTCAACACCATGAATTACCTCTGTGAACAGTGTTTATATCTTATTATTGAATGAAATGAGTAAATTTTAAGTAATGGATATAAATTCTTTGTCAAAAATATGTGTTCAGTGTTTTTATTATTTATTTTCCTGGTAAAAACATTAATCATCATTAAATATTTTGTTTTTATTTCTAATCAAAATTACAGAGAAATTGACAAGCTTTTAAAAAATATTTTTGATATTATCATGGGTACATACAGCAATTCTTTACAAGCTTAAGTAAATTTGCAATGAATTGTCAATTGTATTATTATTCTAATGCAAATTATTATATAATTACTAGTCCTTCTGGAAAGAGAGGCTGTATGATCAACAATTGTAGATGTTACAAAGATGAAGTGTTAGGTGTTTTTAAACCTTAGCCTCTCATGTTAGTCTTACTTTCTTCACAGTCCCAAAATAAATTAATTATTTGGTTTAAAGGGTAGTACCGATTATTTTATTATTAAAAGAAATATGATAATATCTTTACTTAGAACTTATTCTCAATTTTAATGACCAATATAAAATTAGTTGAAAAAATTTCCAGATGCTACATACAAACATTTACCTCTGACCCTTATCATACAGTATTCAAAATGGCCTTGAGATTTTCAAATATGTTAAATACATGCACATACATGTGATATGTGTCTATCTATCTGTGTATCTGTCTATTTTAGCAACTATTTTTATTTCAATAGATATAATTGTATGCTTTTCTTCTTCACAAAAATTTAAAGAGGAGCATAAAATTGTGCAACTTAATATATACATGGTTGGGCTGGAGATTTAGCTCAGCAGCATAAGCGCCTGCCTTGCAAGCACACAGGCATGAGTTTGATCCCTGGTACCAAAAAAAAAAAAAAAAATATATATATATATATATATATATATATATACATAGTCAATTAAGTTCTCAATATTTTTGTCTCATAAGTTATTGTCTCATCACAAAGAATTCACAAAGAAAAATGTTTCAGTATCCTAAGAATATATAACAAACTAAATTTTAAGAAATTATAAATAATTATATAAAATGTATAAATACATTTAACTACAAAATATTATCACTGTTACACCAAAGTGAGAAACAATAATTTAAAGGAACTGCTTAGATCTACAAATATATGAATAATCCCCAGTGTAAATTCAAAATCCTGTTTTCCAGATATATTTCATTTTGGTTATTGATGATCTAATGTTTAGGCAAACTAAGAAAACACATATGGTATTTTAAGAAGCGGACAGGAATTAAAATTTTTTATCCTGTATCTCAAGAACACTGCTATTCTAATTATCATTAGTTGTATGGTGTAGATATGGTTATAGATAGTTGTTATTACATTTAAAAAATACATAGATTCACATTTTTAAGGGTAGGCCTTTGAAGGCCTTCTTATTGACAAAGTCTCTTTAAATCACACAGTGCTTACAGAATAATTAGTGCCAGTTTTTCTTGATTTCCAAGGTATAAATTCTACTCTTTGGTACACTTCTTTCCATATGCAGCCATTAATGAAGACCATCCGCATAGCGTCAAACTGTAGTGTGTGCAGTAGTTAGCTTTTCAATCATTTTTTCACTCTCACTTTCCCGCTTTTTGTGCTGGTAGGGTTTTTAATAGCATCGTCCTTTGGTATGCTGGCAAAACAGCCTTGACCTGTAGTTTGACTCATACAGCATAATTGTTTCCAGAAGCACAGATACTTTGCTCCCCTCCTTTTCTCTCTTTTATAAAAAAAAATAACGGTTACATGAAGGAATGACTTTGGTTTGGAATACATTCATTATTCCACATAAGGAAATTGTGAAAAATGATGCTAATGTGTAGCATGGCTAGTTAAAAGGAGATAGGGAGTTATTTTTTTGCCATAAAAATGTTATTTAAGTAATTATTTTATAATGGCTCTGAGAAATTTAAAAAAATTAGATTTTTTAAAAAGACCCTTGTTCCAATGTTACCTTCAGTATATACAAAAACATACATTGACTCTACACATTTGTATATTTTTAAGCCATACTAAAACATATGAAATATCAGTTCTTATTGTTAAATTCCCAGTACACTAAAGCCTTATGTATAGCAATTTCTAATATGAAGGATTCAAATTTGAGCAATCATAATAAAATAATAAGTGACCATTATGTAAGTCTTTAAACAAAATCAGGATTACACTTAAGCTATTCATATGGTTTAAATTTCTTCAAATTAGCCTTTCCTTGTTCAAACACATTAATCAAACCTCAGACCTTGGAACTTTTTTTAAGGGCTGCAGAAAAAATATTTCAGGATTTTGAGGTACATAGTCTTGGTCAAAATTATATTTTCCATTGAAATGTGAAAGTCATGGTAGACAGTATAAAAATAAAGTGGTGTGGTTGTAGTCTAATGAAACTTTATTACATGTGGTACATGTACTACTTCAGTTTCTTTTGCTTTTAAAAATCTTTCTACTTTCCAGTTAGTAATATAGTACCAACCTTTGATTTCATGTGCTTAGTATATCCACTAAGATAGAACTACACATTGTCATAGTAGTTCACTTAACTATGTGCTTTAGCTTTAATTTTAGAAGCATTCTCTGAAGTTCCCTTCTTCTACATAGGCTAGTATAGGATATGGTCAGTAAGTCGTATGATTCTAAAATTACTCCCACACTTTTAGTGTTATGAAATGAGGACTTCGGCTCTGTGCTATTCTGAGTAGAATCCCTTGCACTCCTATTGTCTATACAGGAGTGCAATAACTTTCACATTTCAATGGAAAATGCAGGCTTAAGATCTGCAGGATTAAGATGTAAATTGGAAAAAAAAGAAGCACATTGATATCCATTATTTGTATCTCTCTGAGTCAAGAGCAACCATTACATCTTCCAGGGTCAAAATAGCCCACTGTGGTCTGATTTCTATTGTCTTGTGATTAGTTCTATATTAGGGACTCAACATGATATCTGTTTCTGATATATTGGACATTTGAAGGCAAGAACGCTCAGGGCTGTGTGTTCATTGTTGCATGCATAGGAGTCCTTTGTCTTTGCTGCTGTAATTACTCTGTTTACTGTAACCACCCCCGTTATGATTCTGGAATGGCCAATGATGAAGACTAGCTGGAATTAGCAGACCTAGAACCTTCAGTACTTAGTTGTGCAGTGTCTATAGCACGATGATTAGTTGGCATTTTCACATGACATAAAATTTCAGACTTTCATAACATTCCACATATGCAGTCACATGTTTATATCTCAGACTCACTTGTCTCTGATTTTCTTGTTCTTATTATTCTAATTTCCTAACTAGAAGCCCAGCTGATGTATTGCTGAGAAATAACCTCAATTTTTAGTCACGTTTTTTTCTCACATTGCATGGGTAACTGTATGTACCAGTCACAGTTCAGCCCATTAGAAGTATTTTCTCCACCTGGTTTATTTCAAGGAAGTCCCTAAATGTGCTTGGAATGCAACCACGTCTACTTTCAGCTTGTACTTACCCCCTGAACTAATCTATCAGTAAATGCAGTAAAAGAGATTTGGGTGATCTCTCTCAGTGTATCATATGAGAGCTCCCTCCCTGCTTCCCAATTTGATCATAAGTGTGAGGTAGAAGTCAGGTCTGTGGCAGTTGTGAATTACATAGTTTCTTGGGTACCCACATATGCAACTTACAAGTACTCTCTTCCTGCTCTGACTTGACCCAGATGGGCTCACACAATAGGCTTCATCAGGCCTTGTATCTTGGTCTTCACAATAGAACCAGCAGAATGGTTGAGCAGCTCCACATATGTGGGCATGTGGTGTCCCACAGCCCAAGCATTACATCTCTCCAGTGCTTAGAGGCATGTTAAAGGATGTGTAGTAAAAGACAAATGCAACTCTGCTTCAGGTAGCTTAGCATATTTCCAGAATCCCAGCTGTCTGCAGTACAATGCTTCTGCTCAAGCTATTTGTGAGATCTGCCCTTTATCTTTTATTATCTCCAACTGTAGTCTGCTGTATCATATCAAACACTTGTTGTCTTAGTTATTTTTCTTTCATTGTTGAGACAAAATACCTGACACTCAAAGTTAAAAGGGAAAGGTTTATTTCATTTATGGTTGGTAGACATTTCAGTCCTGATCAACTGACTGTAAGGCAAGGTGGCACCTAGCAGAGGGACAACAGCTCTGGGCAGTGGAAGACCACAAAAGCAGTAAGAGAGCAAAAGCAGGAGAGGACAAGCCTCTTTTTGTCCCTTGTATCCAGTCTACCAGGATTAGTGTGGTGCCAATTCAGTCAGCGGACTGATCTAGCAATCACCCACTCTTAATGCTAGCACTCTGAATCCTAGCACTGAACCATGAACCAGTCACAAACCCTAGATTCAGTTACCTCCAAAAAAGTGCTATATGAAAGTATATGAAGGTTATTTTTGAGGGGAGGGCGGCAATATCCAGACATAAAACATAACACTTGTACTGCAGCTTAAGCCTAATGCGGAACTCTGCAGTATTCTAAGCTTAATTCATAGATAGAAATTTCTAAGTCACCTGGGTTGTGAAATTAAGTGGTAGTTCTAGATATAGACTATACTGCCTGTAGAATTCTAGATGACTTTGTCAGTCTCTACACTTCCTTATTTGTAGTACAGGATAAAGAATCAATCATTTATTCATTAGTTTGAGGAAAGAATTTACCATACTCCTGATCATAGGAACATGATAATATGCACTGCAAATGTTTTTGGCACATTTGTAGTTTATCTTCTGTGTTTACAAAGCACATTTCTTGTTAATTCCAAGAAAGTTCCAAGCACTTCTTCATTTTGTGCCATCAATATGAGGCCTCATATTGCTAAGTGGCAGAGGAGTGTTCTTCAGAAAGTCTAAATGGCTTAAATTTCTTTAGACAATGTAGTGACTTAAGGCAAGAGACTTATCACATCATAAGTTTTAAATGAACATTGTTTTCCACTCCAGTCAAAGCAAACAGTTTGATATTCATTCCTGATTATCACTTAAGAAATACGTTTATCTCACTGGTAGTTCAGTAGCTAAAAATCGAAGTCTTAACAGAGTACTCTAAAAATGATACTACAAACATTACAGTGGTTGAGTGCTGGAACTGATTAACCCTGTGGTTGTTTACATGCATTTTAAAGAATCCATCTGCAGGGTCCAGACTGGTGAATTAAACAGATATGATAAAGATATATCCCGTACTGAAGACTTTTTTAATAATAACATTAATCTGCATCATCCCTCTTCCCTAGAAAATATAAAGTTTTGATTTAAAAATTTTGGCTATTTAGGAAGATAGTGGCAGATTGTCCACTTGGCCTTTACCTGCAATACCTCTTACTCTACATACCAACCACCCTATGTGGGAATTATTCCAGCTGCTAGGTATCTTCTTCTACAAGAAGGACTCTTGATGACAATGTGACCTCTGTGTAAACCATTGTGCTTTATGACCCTTATATATCTTAATTGGCTATCCTATTTGCCACTGTACCCATGAGAATTAAAGAATGTAGGTTACTTAGAGCGTAGGAGTTGGGTAGTAATTACCCTCAATATTTGCTGCAGTGTGTTAGGGTCCTTCTTTCACATGAATGCATCTTTCATTAGTAAGTTCTGGATCTGAACATTGGTTTCTGACTGCTGGGTTAGATTTGAGAACTAATCAGACTTTTTCTCAGAACAACCACTTTCAACTTCTTGTCTTTTTGCTTCTGTCTTTCTCTCATTATAAATATTAAGTAGTTCTGCTTTTCATTAACCATTTATCTCCCCCCTCCCACTGGGATGTCATTGTCTCTATATCTTCTCTAAAACCCTGTCAAACAACAGTTGGGTCTACTCCTCTAA
The DNA here is from genome assembly GCA_004027295.1 of Dolichotis patagonum. Classification (NCBI taxonomy): domain Eukaryota; kingdom Metazoa; phylum Chordata; class Mammalia; order Rodentia; family Caviidae; genus Dolichotis; species Dolichotis patagonum. Next base: position 25,099 of record PVJX010005282.1, read on the forward strand.
CCTTGACTTCCAAATGCTGATTTTTGGCTTTCTAGCAGTCAAGAAAGCTCATTTGACTTCTGTAAGCTTGTGGAACATCATTAGTTATGGACATTAAAAAGCCGGCTCTGTGCATGCAAAGCAGGACCTCTCCGGGGCTTTCTATGTGATGCTTCTTCTCTCTACCTCCATTTTGATGACCTTGGAAAATGGTGTAAGCTTCCTCACATGGAAGATAATCTGGTGATTTTCTTTAGATGTTCACTTTAGTGTGCCCACTTATTTAGCTTGTTTATTTCTTCCCCTACAATTAACTGGACAACACGGTCATTTCTCCTTTGCTTAACATTGACCATGGCCCCATATGAGAGGCACTGTAATGTTAAGTGCCCTTCCATGAAGTTCTTGCTAAAGTGTCAATTTTCTGTTTCCCTAGAATGTGACTTTAAGCCAGTGAAACAGTACTTACCCAATTATATGTCTTGTATCATTAATCACACTCTCTCAAACTCTAATGCCCGTGATTTTTCCTGGTTCATGTTAGTGATATATAATTCATACTTGCTTTCTGTGTATGATACTTCCCTCCTTCTTGGTCTAGGATTTTGCAGAACACTCATCCTGAGCTTTTACCTCACTAGGGTTGCTGAGTAGAAAAGCTCATAGAAGTTCTTGAGGGGAATATTTTCCTTTTACAGAAGAACGCTCTCTTCAACATCTTTCAACAAAGCTAGTCCTCTTCAAATAAAATTTGCCAACTGTGCAAACATTGTTTGGAGCAGGAAGAACAATATGAGCAACAGTTTCAGAAGAGTACACTCGTTCAAAAGTCTTTATCTCATCTTTTACCCCCCCAATCAAGGTCCTGATTCTGATACAATATATCTGCCTTACCTAAGCATGTAAATATTCCTAGATCTCTGCAGCGCTGACTTTTGGACTTTCTGTGGGATTAAATGTGTTCTCTATTTTACAACAGTATAAATGAATTTTTCCAAGCTGCCATGAAATTCTTTGGGGCTCCCACCTTTTAGTCTTTAAATTCTAAATTTCATATTATCCTTCTGCAGGGTGACAATTTCAAGTTGCAGCAATAAACTCTGGGGACTTCCAAAAATTGCTGCTGTAATACATTTGAAATGTTTCCGTTATTAAATATGTAAGGTATTTTTCTCCCCTGTAATATTTTTCTAGTTGACTTTGGTAAAAACCACTAGTGATTAGATTAGAGTATGTCACTGGCAAAAGCTGTGTCTCCCATATTCCTCCTGATGGCATCCCCTTTGCTTGTCTCTAAGGGTGTAACCTACTCTAAAGAACTGATTTACTGTGTGTTTTCTGGCACTAGTTTGAGTCTTCTGAGATGTAGATAGCAGAGACTTTAGATACTAGGTGATTTATTGAGGAAGGTCGGCTAAAGGCAAATAGAGTCAAACTATGTTAGAAGATGCACAGATCTTGGTAGATATATGGCCCTTACAGGAAGAAAGGGAAACTATGTTGGAAAGTCTCAAACTATTACAATTCAAAGACAATTTCATCAATGCAGTGAGATGAGATTTTGAGCCAAAGTTGTGCATCAAGGGTTCTTGGATCGCAGAGACATTCCTGCCTTAGTAAAGTTGCCACACTTGGTCACTCTGAGGCAAACTGTGGAGATATGATTTAAACACAGTGCAGCTGGTACCAGTAGTCCATTTTGCTCCCTGTGAATAGAGTTATAAGAGGAGCATTGTCTTAACTGCTGAAACCTAGAATGCTTTTCTCCCATTGGCAGTGGAGATAATCACATTTAGTCATGAGTCAACGTTAGACTCTCTTTCAGCATAGGTACCTGAACAAGAGCTTGGAGAATGGCATCATCTATTGCTAGAGAAACAAACTTCACTGTGTTTGAGCAGAATGTATTTGAAATAGAAATCAAATTGCACTAGGTGAGCCTGCTGTGTGCCGGTGCTGTTTGCATTTGCATTTACCTACTACTCTGCCAGTGCCCTGTGTGACCTCTGACCAGCACCTCTCCCTGCATGTGGCAATATTCACATCCAGTGGTTTCACAGTCTCAGAAGGGTTAGCACTTTTCATCCAAAGATTGTTACTTGCCCCAGCCAGATTCATGTAATTATAGTGAAAATTAGTTAGAGTTCTAAGTAAAATTGTGTACACTTCCTTGGTTTCCTACTCTGATGTCTTACTAGGTTTCTTTTTTCTTACTTTACCTAAATATCAGTTTGCATATTTCTGGATACTATGCATATAGTTGTTCTTGAAGAATTTGGACTGTTTGTTGGGTACTGTTCCTTGTTTGGCTAAACCTGGGCTAAATGTTCTCTGATCTATCACTTCATGTTTTCCCTGAAATTTGCTTCAATTTCATATTTGGACATCATCAAATCCTCTGTTTTAATTTGCTTTCTTACTTCATGACCTCTTAATTTTGGATTATCTTCTGCGTATTCAATACATGGTTTTAGCAGCGAGCCCGATACTGCTGTCTGCTTCTGGTTCTAGTTTCCAGCTCTGGTTTCTTAACCCATCATTACATGGGCTTCAGATAAATCAGGAACATATGCTCTCTGAAATTTTTGCCAATATCTTTCTCCTAATTTCAGGATGATCTGTTCTTTTATGAATAGTACAAAGTAAGTTTCACAGATTTCAATGATTTCTTCCATTATTTTCAACTCTTTTATTTAACTGGTTATAAATTAACCTTTAAAAATATGGTCTATTTATTTGTAATAGGCTATTTTTATGTCATTAATCTTTTTATCAATAAAATTTCTGCAACTACTATAAAATAAAAAGCAAAATATGCCTAATATTAAAACAGCCTTTAATTCTACAAAATATGAAAATATATAATATTCTAACATACATTTTTAGAGCTCTTAATTCAAATAAAATGCTTTTAAGTGGATTATATAAATAGTCCTATATTTTCAGACAAGATCGGGCACGTTCAGGGTGGTATGGCCGTAGATAAGTCCTAGATTTTCAAAATTTTAATTGCATGTGGTAGAGAGCTAATTAGTTTACATTTATTACTTATTAAAAAAGCATAACTCTCAATCAAAGTGGAATGTTTATTTGTTTAAATGTTTGTTTGTTGTTTCCAACTCTTTGCGTGCTTATTTAGTCCGTTATGCATTAGTAAAAATAGTTAAAAACAATTTTTAGCCAGGCTCTAGAGTTCAAAGAAATATTTGCTTATTTTGGCATCCAGAACTCAGGTTATTACTAAGTATAGGAAATATTCAATATATTTATTCTCCTCCGACTTCCTAAAGTACAAGTCATGTGAAATAACGCATTCCCTAGCATTCAGAGTTAAAAAGAAATCAACATTTGTTTATTCTGCTCCAGCATAGGCATTGACCTTGTTACAAATGTTTATTCCACTTGCAAAATATTGTAATACAGCGTGTGGGAGGAGGGCAGCCCGGGAGTGAGCTTGTGCTGCACTTCAGGGCTGAATGCTCTTGTTTACAAATGAGAGTAATGAATGTTGCAGTGGGGAATGGCGTAGGAGACAAGGCCAGACACCACATGTAAATATCCAGCTTGTGACAGGAGCAGTAGGAGGACTACTCAATATTGAATAAATAAGGGCTGCTGTGACTGGGAGAAGAAGGAAAGGAAAGAGGAGGAGGAGGAGGGGGAAGAAGAGAGGGAGAGATGGACACAAGGAAAAAGGAATAAGTGCAGGATGAAAAGGGTGACAGGTGACAGGAAAAAAGAATGACAAATCCTCCCATCCAGATAGATACTCATTGCTTTATAGTTCTTACAACAGCTAATGATCAGTGAAGTATTATTTTTAATACTTCCATAAAGAATTTTCATCAGGAGTTGTTAAACATTTCGAAGAACTTTTGGAAGATGTGAATTTCAGTCAACAAAAGTTGTAAAGTGAAACTCCTGTGGAGTACTTCTTACTTCATTTATCTCTTTTATTTGCCACAGGCATGGTTCTAGCTTTCTCAGCTTTGTAGTCTTGGATAAAACATTAGGCTCCTTATAAAGTTGATAATTAATTTTTCTTTGTAATTTAACTCTATTAAGTGATAGATATTTTTCAAGGATGTCTTTTCTCATTTAAATTAAAATTTCAATGAAACTTATTTAAATTAACTTTCTTGACAAAATTAAGCTTTAAATCATTTCCTCGAGTTATTGTGTATTATTAAAGTAAATGTAGTTTAAATGTTTTTAAGTCCTCTGTCTCTTGCTTTTTTCCTTCTTCTCTGCTGCCATCTCTGTTTTCAGTTTCTCTGTCTTTTTTCTTCTTTCTCAGATATGTAATTAGAGACAGTGGATATATTTTCCTTTCAGCATCTGGAGTTCCAGCTTATGAATAGGAATGTGTATCTGCTTGTAATTATTTCTGACTGAACATAGATGAATGTCAAATTCAGCATTTGTTTAAAAACATATTTTATTTAACAGTAACAAAAATCAAAACACTTTCCAAAAGTCTTTGTTTATATTAATTTATATATTCAGTAAACATTTGAAAGAACTCCATTTTAATTTATTTCTGTAAAATACAAACATTGTAACTTTAATCTTCTTTGAAAATGAAATAGAACAAAGGCTAACAGTAAGACTAACATTAAAAAAGCACAAAAAAAATGCAAACAATTCAAACCTCTATCCAAATGCCTTTTGCCACAATCTGCAAGGTATTGAAATAGAATTTTCTATTCCTGTCACATCCAGTTGCAGGATTTACCAGAAGTGGACTTTCTTCCAGTTAGATGAAGTGAGATTACACTGAAAGCCGCTGATCTGTTTTCAGATGAATTGTTACAATCCTTGAGATAAATAGCTTAGTGTAATAGAATTTTAGCAGAAATGAATCTGCTACTAGTTGGGAAAAATTGTTATAGGTACAGAGATTTGAGATGCCAAATTTGCAATTCTGACCATAGTCTACGAAATTAGTCCATAGAGAAAGGGTAATGTAATGAAAATATTCTTCCAGCAGGAATGTAACCCCCTGCGAACTGCATCATCTCAGTTCTTCTCTGGACAGCTCTCACCAAAGAGTCATGAGCAACTCTCGCAATGAACTTGCATCTCATTTCACAGTAACACTCCTTCCTTCCTGACTAACACAAACTGTGGGAGGAAAACCAGGTATTTAAACTATTCTCTTTGCTGAATGCTTTATCTTGAAGGAGTAAATTTAAAAATTGATGTTTAGTGAGAATACTAAACAGATTAAGCATCATTTCAGAATGAGATCAATTAGTAACCTGAAAGTCATGGCAATTCACTTTTAATTTAATAATTTACTTCTTAACTAAATCTTTTACATTTTAATTAAGTATACTCATGTAAAATTTCTTCAGGCAAGAAAATGACTTGGGACTCAAAGGCAGTAATTAACTATAAAGAAGTGGTGTATCATCTACACATTTCCCCCAAAAGCCAACAAAACCATCAGGTGAAATACTAAAGTAACTGAGGATTATGTCTATAAGCTTCATATCAAAATGTACAGAATGTTTTTGTATTTGAAAGAGTGAATGAAAATGCATCACAGTTCATATAATTTGTGTGTGACTGTCATATCGACCAAATTTCATGATGTCACTAAATTGTCGTTTTGTGACTGCCTACCAAAGCTGTCAGTTAAGCAAGATCCATTCAATTAAAACGAATGAATAGTTTTTCAAATTAATGTTATTGACACTTACAAAGCAGAGAACTTAAGGTGCAAAGCTTTTCCCCTTGCTAAGAGATGTAAAATTCTTATCTTACTCCAATCTCAGTCCTTCCCTCTAGCACCTGCCTACCACAACTTTGTGTTTATGCTGGCAGGTTATTGCTTCTCTGGTCCCCAGCTGGGACATTCTGGGCACAATTATTTTAGATTATTCAAAAGTAGTTGATCTAGAAATATTTTACTCAGATTTTGCTCTTTGGTTTTATATTTTCCTTTCTGTGATTACTGCTCAAAAGCAGATTGTCATTTGCACCCAGAAATTAGAGAAACTGGGATGGGGCAAAGGGAAAAGGAAGGAAAGGAAAAACAAAACCAAAAACAAGTTAAAATAGTTGTACTACTAGTTTCTCTTTGTACGTTATAAAGAAAGGTTTGTGCTAATATCATTTGGAAAATTTTTAGGCCTGCATCTCATGCTCTGAGTAACTACTTTGAAGAAAACAAGGTGAAATACAAGGTGAAATTTTGTTTTAACTTTTTCCTTAGAATAAAAATAAAGAAATAACATATTCATGTTCATTAAGCGCCTATTTCATATAAGAATGACAATAGCTAAAAAATTAAATGCATGGATAGTAACAAAATAAAACACATAAGTGACAGATGAAACATAATATGTTCACAGGACATGTATGGACCATCACAATCATTTTTTAATTTTTATAACTATAGTTTTTGTAAGATAAAACTTCCTAGTCCATAAAGAAGTAAAATATGTTCCTAAAACAGTAAGATTTGTGAAAATACACACACACACACACACACACACACACTTACACTTTTTTTGGCTTTGTTACTTAATAACTCATTCTGGCAAGAAAATTAGTTTTCCATATATCAATTTCCTTCTTTGAATAAGAGAGCAAATGTGAACCACTTCTGTTATTATTATGGAGGCAGAAGTAAACTACCTACAGGGAGATACTTATCATAGAATTTGCTATATTATATTTCAGGTACTAGAGAATGTTGGTACTCCTGGCTAGTGAAAACTAATCCCACTCCCATGTACAGAAAAGTTAATCATGATTGGAACTTCAAAAAAAAACTTCAAAGTAATATTGCCAACAAATTTTTCCTTGTTGAACTCTTGGCCCTCTTCATTTTCCAAAACTTGTTCTCTGTATCAATATTCTTCCTATGGAGCATGCAGGTAATTTTTCTCCCCAACTTGTTGTCAACGTAGAAATAGATATCATGGTGTATTATTTTGAATAAATCACTTACCTTAAGTAGCCTAGTTAAAATGGCTACCTTAATTCAGAGCACAAATACAATTATGCAGCAAAGTTGCAAATGCAATTGTTTTACTTTCAACTTCAGCTAAAGATTTTAGACAATAAATCTACATAAATTTCTAAATTTGACAGGTCAGGGATGAAGTTGAGACAGGCAGCTTGTTGAGCCGGAAGACAAGACTTTGAATAGGAAATCTTGTTTCCACTCCCTCCCTCAGACCCCACTAGAAGGGTCTGTGCTGAATGGATTCCTGCAACTCCTTTAAGTAGAGAGAAGCTTTTAAGTCCATCTCCAGGAGAGTTTGATATATATCCTCGGGGTCACCAAAGGGTCAGAGCTAAAGCCACAAAAATATGGAAAAAGCAATTACTGCAGAAATATTCAGCACATGCTCCATGATTTAATGGCAGAAAAGAATTGCATATCTCAAATGAGTTTACCGTGTATGATACCCATGAATCGTCTTTTATTTTACCAAAAGAAACCACTCAAAAGACAGACAATATCTAGGGCCAAAGAACTGGTCAAATCTCAACACATCAAAGAATGAGCAAGGAGGTGCAAATGATTAGCCAGAAAAATTGGTAAACCTGACAAAAAAATAGTGTATTACAGGTTAGGTGTCCCCAGGGTTAGCACGTTTCCAAAAACAAGGCAAGAAAATTTTGTAGGAGCATAATTCCTTCATCTTTTTAATAATATTCTTATATTAATACAAATATATAAGATATAATATACTCAAACATAAAGGAATTATCTCATATGCATTATTATTATTAGATTTATTGTTGTAGTTAGATTGTACAAAATACTCACAGAATGTTGGGATGTTGTCTTTTTAGTCATTAATTTGCATAAATAATTTTCATATCCAGAAGTTTTTAATGCTGTAATGCTAGACAATGGAAGTAAAACATGTACTCTACTTTCTAGTCCTTCCTGACTTCCATTTCTCATATGCATCAAACTTTGGAAAAGTGAAATTCTGAATTTACAAATACGAGAAGCAACAGTAAATATTAGATACTGGAAAGAAAGAGAATAAACTATACCTTCATTCTTGTTACTGTGTTCAGAATTTATTCTTTTCTTTTTTACTTTTAGGTATAGTAGTTTTTGCAGAAGCTTTTGGTAAAGAGAAAGCTCTCAGTATGATTTGAATTGTACAAACTTCTATACACAGCATATACAGATGGATGTAACAATGCTAATGTTGCTAATAATGTATTTGTCTATATACATTTGTATAGCTTTATGGAGGTAGAGATGATATGCAGAAATCTTGCACATATTTCATGTATAAAACTGGATTAGTTCAGACACACACACACACACACACAGTGAAACCATCACCGAGGATACATTTTTATTCAAAATAGTGATTATCAATACCAAATATTTCTTTGTATCTCTTTGCTGGTGCAAGTGTGTATGTGTGGACCATAGAACATTTAAGCTGAGATCTATTCTTCTAATAAAAGATTAAGTGAGCAACATGGAACTGTAAATCACTGAACTAAAGTTCGCATATAGATAACAAATGGTTTGTTAAAGATATTTCAAAATGGTGCTTTTGAAATCTTTTTCTCTGCATGACAGTTTACTCATAGAACTATTTTAAAGCAAGAGGAATTAGAACACATTATACAATTTATTAAAATATTAAAACATGAGTGGAAAAAATCAATCACCACTTATATATTACTTTGCCATTTTTTAGCCAAAAGATAATATGCTTATATTCATTCAGATTTAAGCCATGTAAGCAGTTGTTTCTACAAAGAAAAGGAAACCCTGAATTGTTGAATTGTTCTGGTATAACAGGGCTCAAACAGACACTTGAGGGTTTAAGAGGCAATGCCATGACCAACAAATCCAGATGCTCCTTGAGCTCAGCTAAATCCAACAGAAACACTGAGCTTTATACTTTCACCCTTGAGACAGCTTGAACTTAGCAGCTATTTGGAGAGTTATGTGAGAGTGAGACAAAAAAATGAACGTACCGGGTAAAATACTGATTCAAGTAACATATTGGTTTGATGGCATTTATTCACATTTTAAAAGGCTTTATTTCTTTCCTACAAGTTGGTTTGGGTTGTTAAAATAATATTTCTCTTTTAAAAAACATGAACTTTCTTCTCTTAAGAAAAATATAAACATAGTTCACCTAGTGCTATGCCATTGCATTCTTCTGAGACTAAGAGTCAGTAAAAGTGGGCTTTATGTGAACAGTCAGCAATTCTGTGCCTAAATATATGCCTAGAACCATGTAATTATCTGAGGTGTTGCTATAAATACAGAACTTACAACATGCATACCTCAGAGGGTGAAGTAACCACGTGTGTTACAAGGCAAGAAAAAAATTGTTGCACTATTCTAAGAGACACCTTTATTTTCCATCACTGAATTTATGCTTTGGAGAAAGCATGACTGTTATTATTATATAATCCAATGCATGACATCATAGCAAATTTCTCTGAACAGTACACCCAAATGTAATAGCGGTTTGTCTTATTTCTTGGAATCGTAACATGACTAATGATACAACTACTATGTTTGGGGATTTTTTTACACTCCATGTTTACATTGTCTGAGAGATTCTCGTGTGGACATTGTTCCTCATGGATTTCTGTATAACATCAGAATACTTTTATGACAAACTACCTGAAGTGAAAGCATTCTTCCTTCTTCCAATTTTCCCTATGACACAACTTCAGGTTTATTTAAAAACTGTCTCATTAGGAAATTGCAGAACAAACTGAGCTTGCCAATAAAATGTTCTGAGAAAGTGATTGCCAAAGAGCTTTGTTCATTGTTTCAACTGCACTCATAATACTTGTGTGTGCACACGTGCAGATACATGCACACATTCGAGCATATGTACATACACACACACACACACACACGCATGTTTAATATTCCTGAGCAGCCTGAATTCTAGACCAGCACACTGTCAAGCCTTAAATTTGTATCAGGTCCATGAGACTCTGTCCCATTGTGACTGTGGTCAGCATCTCACACAACATGGAACTGACCATAGTGAAAAACATTAGCTCCTCACTCTCTCAACCTTCCCCTTTTATTGCCTCTGGGCACATGCAGTCCACTGATTTCAGCAAATGAATTTCAACAATTTTCATTAAAATTAACAACCAGTATTAATAGGATGGAGAATAAAGTAGAAATAAACCCTGCTCTAGTGCAGTTTATGATCTAGTAGGGAATTATATAACACATGAAAAGAAAAACATATGCAGTCTGCCTCTATACCACAATATGTGGACATTACAGTAACTTGATTATGAAGGCTTCATCACACAAGGTTTGTTTTTCTTACTAAAGAAGTTCTTTTGTGACAGATTTTGATTACCAGACATCTATAACAACATCATCTATCACAAGTGTTCTTTCTATAACTGAGGATATGCTTTGCTTCTTGAAAATGCCTAAGAGTCAACTATGGCAAAAGCAATGCTATATAACTTTTATGCCTAAATTATAGAAAGAAACAAGGCTTCTGCCTGATTATCTTGGGGTGCTACATTTTGGAAAACAGCCATTGTTCTGTGCAGGTGATAGGCAGCCAGATAGCTTGGTTGGGTATGTTCAAGGCCAACTCATGTGAGCCAACAGCTTGTAACTCCACTTTTTATGAGTCTTGAAGTGGTCAGTAGTCAATCTTCAAACCTTCCCAGATAACAGTGAAAGAGCTAAGATAAGATGTCTCTTGACCAAATTAAGGGTTTGTGAGCAAAATTAGTATTAAATCACTAAGTTTTGCGTTTATGTGGGATCTTAGTATTTTTAAGTGGAGCTCTGGAAAAAAATAACTCTATACATATGTGTGAGTGGTTTGGGGAATGAATTACAAGTAGGCAAATGGAATCTTTAAAAATTCTGAAGAGAGAATTAATAACAGTTTAAAAATGAGTGACTATTAACAGAAGCCTGATAGCGCTCAAACCAAGGTCATCAGTGAGATATTTAAGGAAGGGAAGAACAATATTCCTGAAGGCTGGAAGAGAGGAAGTGCATGGTACGTGGTAGCATGAAGTTTAGAAAATGTCCCTTGCAGTGACATAAAAATAGGAAGCTTAATGAATGAGAGTAGATATCAAAGAAGGTGCTATTAAAGACACTTCCTGTTCTTCTAGCTGCCTATAGTAAAATAAGAAAGAAAGTGTCTGGGTTAAACTGAAAGGGAATTTAAAATTTTAAGTAAAAGCCTGCCAAGAAAGCCCACTGGAACCCAGCAGACATGCGCAGTCAAGCCTGATAACAGAACATTGCTTCCATTGTGTGACCCCTCTTTGACTGCCTTTCTGTAGCCAAGGGTCTTGTAATGCAATTTAAGATGTCTGGCCTACATCAGTTATTGTGTAACTGATGACCATGCAATGTAACTTGAGATGTTTAACTCCCTTGGTAACCTGTGATGTCATCAAACCTTCCAATCAGAATGCACTAAATCTGCTTCTGTCTCTCCCCCTTTCCTTCCCCGCAAATACCTTAAAATCCCACTGGCCAAGGCTCTGACTCTTTGGGAGAGATCCTAGTCAAGTACAGCAGTGTAATAAACTGACCCTTAAATGTCTTCAGTGCTGTTTTTTCCTGTGTTTGGTACGTTTTCCATAATGAAACAAAGGATTGTAAGGTAAAAGAAAATCAGAGGTTGCTCTTAAAAAAATAAAACTTGCTTATTTTCTACTTGTTTAGATAGAAAAATATACTAAACTTAAGAAATTACATCAGAGAAAATAATCAAATCCAGGGTGGTGCACATGGCCCACAGAAGCAGAACGAGGCCCAGCCTTTAGCTGTCTGCTTTGGCACCATCACCACATCTAGCCTCACCCACACTCCTAACAGAGCTATTCCAGCTCCAGGGACTGCGTGTTAGACCATGCCAGAGGGAATGTGAGGGAAAATGAGGTTACAAGGGGTGACCTCTAGGTTGAATATGTGAACCTGTCCAAAGCACTTTGAATTTTGCCTGAGATATATAATCAGCATTATAAAATGTTTGTTTAAAAGAAGAGAAAACAGCATTTACCTGGAGAATAGTTTCTTTTTATCAGAAAATGAAAAGCTTTTCAGATAGACCTGAGTTGAAGAATCCTTCTAACTACTCTTTGGTCAACATGGAGCCAGATGTTTTTAACTAGATTCAATTCCAAGGAAAAACAGAGACTCAATACCTAGAAGAAAGTGAAAATTTCATGCTGGTAGCTAAGGAGTTCAGTCTACAAGGAGTATGTACTGGGTGTTCAGAACCTGATCTGATGACCTATAAGATTTAATACCAGAAAAACATATTTATCAAGAATATATATCAGGTGTATTTGTGGAATGATTGATACTGGTAGGATATTTATAAGTAACACAGGAGAGCTATGTTAGGGAAAATTGTACAGATCTTTGAAGATCAAATTAACAATAAACTATATCTTCTAAGCAGTTGTGTGTGCATACAACATTTTGTTTTATATTCACGTATTTACAAAGTTTAATGCTTTGTTATTTTTGTTTCTAGGTAAATTACACTTTGCTATTGGTTTTCTTTTGCCTTATAGGCATTGATTTTTCCTCACTGTATGATAACATATGCTCTGAAATTTTGATTTGCTGAAAATGTTATTTTATGTTTTGTAGCATAATTTCAAAGGTACAGAATTCTCACTTGATGTTTACCCTTTTAACAGTCTGAATGTATGTATTTGAATTATTATGGTTTTAGACTTCATTGTTTTTGCAAAGTCTATAGACTATGTAATTTTTCTTGGTATTTTGAAGGTTTCTTTTTTCATTAACTCTAACTGGTTTATGATATATTTTTAAAAATTATATTGAAGTGCATTTTCTTTTAAAAATCATTTAAGGGTTACAATATTCATGGCACTAGGGATAGTACTCAAGGCCTTCTCACTGATCTGTGTGCCCAACACCACCAGCGATATATTTTTTTTTTTGAAAGCAGATCTTTTTAAATTGCTGAGTTGCCCAGGTTGGGTTTCAACCTATGATCCTCCTGACACAGCTTCCTAGAAGACTGGGACGACAGGTATGTGCCACCATACCTGGTTTATAAAATCATTATAAAAAGAGCAGAGAGAATGCCTAAATAAATGTTCTACTCATTCCTATTAATATTGTCTTAATTGTATACAGTACACTTGTTATAAAATAGTAATCATTATTGATGTGCTATTATTAACTGAAATCAATACACTTTTGAGATTCCTACCTTTTTAATAGAAGAATTTATTTTTTTAAAAGCAGTTTTGGGTTCGTAACAAAATTGAGGGAACAGTTCAAAATTTCCTTTCCCCCAACGTGGTGCCTGAGAAACATGTAAGATTACCTATGAACATTGTCATGGTTTATGTTGGTGGCCCCCAGGCCTCATGCGTTTGCGTTGTGCATTTGTGATTGGTTCATTGTCCAGCCCTTGGATTGATGGTATCAGTGTTACACCCACCTAGGATTGGAGCCAAAAAACAATGCAATGGCTGGAAGAAGGGGTTCTCTCTCTCTTGCCAGTTTCTGCCTTGCTGCTTGCAGCCACCGTGAACTGCGGCCCCGCCATGCCACCCTGCCTTGGAGCCAACTGACTATGGACCAAAACCTCCAAAAAACGGTAAAAAATAAACCTTTGCTTTCCCAATTTTAGGCATCAGGAATTTTGTCTCAGCCATGAGTAAAAAGTAACTAAGACAAACATAGATTTTCCTACAGTAACAAAACCCATCAAAGTGGTATATTTATTACAATCACTGAACCTGCATTGACAAATCAGATTACATTGCATTCATCATGTTATTCTGTATTCCATGAGTGGTCAAATGTGTACTTCCATTTATCTGGATTGTGCATAATAAAGAGAATTTCATTACTGTAAAAATCTCCATTAAATCCACCCACCTCTGCTTTCCTTAGCAACGCTGATCTTTTTGTCCCTATTGCTGTATCTTTCTAGAAATAATTTAGTTGGCCCTATACAGTTGGCAAATTTTAAAAAAGGATTTCTTTCACTTGGATATAAGCAATTAAGGTCCTTCCAGGTATTTTTATGGTATGCTTTCTCATTTTTTTTCTCAATACTAACTAATATTCCACTCTTTGACTGTAACAGTTTATCAATTAACATACTGAAAATCATTCTACTTACTATCAAGTTTTGGTAATTATAAATAAAGCTGGCATAAACATGTATATGCAAGATTTTGTGTGCACATTGTTTTCAGCTTATCTGAGTAAATCCTCAGGAGAGTAACTGCTGTGTCATATGTTATAAGTATGCTTAATTCAGTCAAACATCGACCCACTGTCTCCCAAAGTATTTGCGACCTATCTATACTGCTGTTGGGTCTTACTGGTCCATATGTTGACCAACACTTATTTTTGTCACTGTTGTAGGTTGTGGCCATTCTAGTAGGTGTGTGGCTGCATATCATTGTTTTTCAAATTTGCATTTCTGTTATATATGATGTGGAGCATCTCTGTATACGTTGTCATCTGTAAATCTTCTTAAATGAAGTGTTCATTAAGAGTTTTATCTTGGTTTTTTACTTGAGGTGTTTGTTTTCTTATTTTTGAGCATTAAGAATTCTTTGTATATTTTGAATACCATTCTTTTACAGGTATTTGCAAATATTTTTTTAGGATTGTGTGAACTGTACTCTCATTATTTTTACTGTCATAAAGGAGAAGCTTTCAAATTGGGTGGAGTCCAGATTATCAATTTTTTCTTCTATGCATCAAATCATTGTACCTAAAAAATTCAGTGCCATATTTAAGGTACCTAGTTTTTTCCTTATGCTTTCTTTCAGTTTTATAGTTTGTTTTTATGCCTATACTCCATATTAGGATAATTTTTCTGAAAGGTGTAATATCTGTTCAAGACTGGCTTTCTCTTTGCATATAGATGGTTCAGTTTCATTATTGAAAAGATTACTTTCATTCCATTTTATGGCTTTTGCTCTTTTGTCGAAGGTCCGTTGGCCATATTTCTGGGCTATCCATCCTGTTTTGTTAATTTATTTATATATTCTATCATCAATACTATACTACACTATAGCATTCTATTCAGTCTTAAATTCAGGTACTGTTAGTCCCCTTTACTCTTCTTCAGCCTCGTGTTGGCTTTTCTGGGTCTTGGAATTCTCCATGTAAACTCTGGAGTCAATATTGTGATATCCCAAAATCACTCACTGGGATTTTGTTTGAGGTTTCATTAAATGTGTAAAACAAGTTGGCAAGAACTGACATTTTCATTTCTTCACTCACCAAGCTATGTACTTTTCATGCTGAGTCCTAAACATGTTAAAAATCACAGATGTTTTACATCCAAATCTGACATTTCCAATGACCTGCTCATGTCTTGTTCTGATTCTTATTCTCTGTATTTAAATTGTATTGTGCCTCTTACTGTACTTTGCAATTTTTCAGGTAGCAGCACATGATTTATCAAGTAAACAAAGGCACTATAAACAGGCTTTCATTAGCATGGTAGCAAAATGCACTCAAAGAAAAGCGCACTTTTTGCCTATGGTTAGGTCTTTTAGGGTTTGTTTTTCTGAACTGAGAAATTTATTATTGTTTCTCAGTTGGGTTTGTTGGTTTGTTTTTCTCACTGTTGATTTCCTCCTCCTTTTAAGTTTGACATGATTGGTAGAATGGTAGTAATTTGGTGTGGTCCTTTTCCCTAGGTAGATTTTTTCTGATAATAGACCGAAAATTAAAGGATTTTTAAATTAGTTTCTCTTAGTACAGATCTTGTTATAAAGAAGTGCTACAGTATTAAACAACGGCTTTATTTTGCCTCACACTGCTGGAAGGAAGATAGGATTTGTCCCTCATATTTACTTTAAGAACCTGTTCAGCCTCCTGGAAGTACACTCAGAAAAAGTATGGCTTCCCTCCAGAACTGGGTCTCTGGAAATTTTCAGATTGGCCCGTATTGAGCCTTCAGGTACATCTGAATTACACCTCACGTTTTCCTCCCCCTGGTTCCTGCAGAGAGCCAGAATCTCTGCTCTCTGCAGCCATGGAAAGCCATGACTTTGTTGTTTACCTGCTCTTCTCTCTCTCTCTCTCTCTCTCTCTCTCTCTGTCTCTCTCTGTCTCTCTCTGTCTCTCTCTCTGTCTCTCTCTCCAGTCTTATAGGCAGTAGTCTTTTCCTGTTTTTACCTGTCGAATGGATGTAAGAAATGTTACTGTCTTATCAAGCTGTTGCACTTGTTCTTGGATTGAGTGCGACTGCAGAACCCATTGGGGCTTCCAAGATCCATACACACAGAACAGAAAAGCAGAAGCCCAATGGTGCCTCCTCATGCTTATCTTTATTCTCTAGATAAGGCTCATTAAGTAAGTTCATCAACTTGTACATTAAAATTTTCCCAAGATTTGTGAAGTTTTCAGCCATTTTTCTTTTAATATTTTTTCTATTCTGTTTTTTTTTTCTTTTCTTGTGTTTAATTACATCTACATTAACTGGTTAAATGACATTTGCCTGTATTTGAGACATTAGTAAATTTTAACGTATTTTCCTCTATTTTGGTTTTATATGTTTGTATTTATTTACCTTTCATTGAGATAATGGATTTTCTTTGTACCATATTAAATCTTCAGATGAATCATTTAGTAAAGTTTTTAGTAACTCAGTTTTAAACTCTGAGGTTCTTCCATTGTTTAATAGTTTTAATTTCTCTATTGTTCCTGTTCACTCATTAATCTCATACTGCATTTTTAAAACATAGCTTCCTATCACTTGTGAACATGTATGTAATAGCTCTTTGACATTTTGTTGGCTGAATTTAATATATAGGATTTTTTGTTTTTTGGTACCAGGTATTAAACTCATGACCTTGCATTTGCCAAGCAAGCACTTATGCCACCAAGCTAAACTCCCGGCCCTGAATTTAATATCTTAATTGAGCTGGAATGAGTCTTTTCCTCATTATCATCTGAGTTACATATATATTTCTCTTTGCATGTCTATTAGTTCTAGGTTGAAAATGGGACATGGTACATCACACATATTTTAAATGGGAATTCTATTTTGCTCTTCAGAACTCTGTTTAATTTTTACTGTGGTGGACAATTAACTTGATTGAATTATAATCTGAGATATATTTGACCAGGTTGTACAATAGCTGAGACCTCTCTCCCACATTTAGCTTCCTCAAGCTAATTTTTAAGCCTGCCTACTTGTTGGCTTTTATTGTGTCAAATGACTTTCTACAGTTTTAATAATTGTTATCTTTGACATTTGATATTAGATGTTTCAAATATTTTTAAATATTCTATTTTCTACTTTTAAAAGCTATGATAGCACCATTAGTTACACTTGTGAATTTTTCTGAGAGGCTGAATTTTCCGTAATCCTCTTGGTGTATTTGGTGTCGCTCAGTGTTTTAATTTAGCCACTTATAACTGTATGAGATGGGGACTCACTGTGAAGCACTTGCCCCTGGTCATTTCATTTAGATCATCACTGTCATTGTTCAGATTTTAAGACTGTTTCTGTTTATGATTGTCATATTTTTCTTCATGAAACATAATTAATTTTCTTTGAACTTCTTTCTCCATGCCACTGACACTTTTATGACATAAAAATATCTAAGTGTGTGTCACCTTATTAAACACTAATTCTAACATCCAGAATTCTAACTAATTCTAAATCCAGGTATCAAGTAAATATTTCACAGAGGCAGAGACTATTTGAGCAGTTGCATGTGTGTATTCTGATCTATACAGTCATGGTGGGTAGGGAGAGATTTGAATGAGAGGTACAATAAAGGACAGAATTTTCCTAGTATTTTCCTTTCCTCTCCTTCATGTTTTAACTTTAAAATATATAAGTAGTACACATAAGTAACTCTTTCCTCTCTTATTAATCTGTTAGCAATGTGAATATTGGGTTCTATATAAAACAATGGTGCAAGAGTAACATGTGTATATGTTATCTATTCTTTTCAAAACTTTTTGGTTACTATATTGTTATTCCAAAGAATGACAGCAATCTTTACTGGGGTATCTTATGATATGCAATTATTTTACATGTGAAAAACGTTTGAAGTTAAATGTACTATATAGGTGTATATACAGTGTATACGTGTGCATGTGTAGTATAAATCAACAAAAGGAAGGCTTTGTGAGTACAGTGAATGTATATCAGAATGTGCAAAACGTCTGTGTGAATAAGAATTTCTGAGCATCTCTGTATCAAAATTTATGATTCAAAACCTTATAAATGAAGAACATGTTATATTAATCAACATTTAGATATTTAAGGGTTTCATTGTCGATACTACAGACAGAAGTGTCCAGCTGGAGTGGGTGAAAACCGAGTGACTATGTCTTCAGTTTCTTTTCTGTACTACATTCTGAACCCTTTAAAACAACATCAGCCCAGTCTTTTCAGGGGTTTTTGTATCCTTTGATACACATTTCTACCTCTAACAGTAGGTCATTAATGTAGCTACTAGAAGTTGGGCATCGAGCTGACTGGGAAGAGATGGAACAAATACGGGGGGGGAGAGCATTTGAGGCAGACGATGTGAGCAGAGAGGGCAGCCAGTATTTCTGCAGCAGCTCCGTCAGCCTTGCCTTGGTCCCCACTGGCAGGGCTGGGGCGCCTTCTGTACAAGACCCTGTCCTATGCATTCATGGGCCCCGGCGACACCACAGCCCTTTTGTTAAGATCTAAAACTATGGCTTCTTACTTTGCTTGTCTCAGTGGCAATATGGCTTGGTGGTAAGTGACCTAAAAAGAAACAAGAAGGAAAAAAAAAAAAACCCTAGAAATAAAATAACCAACAGATGAAATTGATTTACTTTCTGCTTTAAGAGATGGGACAGGGCGCTTTTCAGAAACATGAAACTTCTTGCTTAATAGAAAAGCAGTCTCCTCATGTGACAGCGCCTGACTATATATATGTGTGTGTATATATATATATATATATATATATATGTATATATATGGTGTCACATATATATATGTGTGTGTATATATACACACATGCACACACACACACACACATATATATACACACACATACATACATATATGTGTATATATACATATATATATATTTCCCAGAAAATAACATGTGGAGAAAAAAATAGAAGCCTTATTGTTTTACTTAACTACTGTATCCAATTTGAATGAGATGGAATCTGGAAGCTTAAGTAAACTGATTGCCCAGTTTGCCATGTACTCTACCTTTCATTGGTCAAAATAGGTAAAAACTTAAAATATATATATTTAGGATCAGACTTCTAGAATTTTACCTTACTCTAAAACTTTTGCAAATAATTCTAGACTGTAAGTCACTTCATTTGATTTCTACTTGAAGCTTCTCAATTTAGGCAGTTACAGCATTCTTCTAAATTGCTTTAAAAGTCTAGTGAATATATCCACAGAATGGGTTTAGAAATGACATTTTGTTGTGCTGTATGTGTGTGACAAGAGTTCAGAAAAAAAAACATACTAATGAGTGAAATGTATTTCAAAAGCAAATTTGAGTAAGTTTGTTAAATTCACACATTTCAATTTTAAGAATGAGAATATTAGAATTCTAGCAATTGTAAGAATATAACTTTTTCAACTGGACATTTAAAGTAATGAAAGTTAGTGTACTTGAGAATATAAGTGCACACAAATAATGGTAATTTATTGATATATGGGTGTTTATTATTTGATTATTTTAGGCTGGTGCTTAACTGTATAGTATTAAAACTGATATATGCTAGGAGTTTCTAGTATTTGCATAAATAATTCCAGTCAGTGGGCTACCTATTCCTAGATTGTGAACTCTTATTTTAAATAAAGTAGTAGTAATACATCAGTTTCAGTTGGGTACAATGGAGAATGTGGGCCATATGCACTTAGAAAATTTCCTGTTTAATTCATTAAATATATCCAAAAATAGGGCTACATGTGGTACACATAATATTACTGAGTGGTAAGTTTGACTCTATCACTAATAGAAATTTTAACATTAGCATAGAATTTAATATAGAAATTTTAACATTAGCATAGAATTTAATATCCTCTCATATTTTTTGTCAGAATTTTTCATAGGAACATTATCCCATATTTGATAAGATATCTTGCTCCAAAATATTACTTTAAATAAAGTTGTTGCTCTGAAAATTTTTAGGAATATACAGGAGATGGCCCCAGGAGCTTTGGTACTTCTGTTCCTCCATGACTGAGTGTTCCCATGGCAAATGCCTTGAACAAACTACTTTTATAATTTCTGAAAATATTTAGCAGTCTGAAGTTGAATTAATCCATGAGGAAAGATGTGAGAGGTGTATTTGACCATGACATTTGTGTGTTGTAGGTTTAGAAGGTAAGGTTCAGGTCTCTCTTGGTTCCATGAACTGAACTGAAGTTTTTGTTGACTCTTTACCTCTAAATGAGCATCTGTGCTCTGGACTGGATTTGAAATTCTCAAAAGAAGATGATATTTAAACTTGTAAAACATCACTGTAAATTCTATTTACATACTCTTTTTATATTTGTACATAATGTTATTAACAAAATTTGTTACATGTATATTTTAAGTAAGAGATATTGTAACTATAAGTATTTGAGAAAAAGAGTAATTGAAAAGGACTTTAAATGGTGACAAAAAAATCTCTTGTTCTCCTGCTTAAATCAGATACACTTTATTAAGACCATATGGCATTTGGCACTATGGTTAGAACTGTGAAACCTGAGAAAGGATTATACTACCTGGACTAAAATGAGGGGAGAAAGAGCCATTGGTCATCAACAACAGACATACATATTTAAAAAGTTGTCAATTTTGAAATTCCTGGTTGCTATAAGCAATTTTTGATTTTATACTTTACACAGTCTTCTTTGTGGTTAGCATTCTACAGCTAGGCTAAGGAATTGTCTGTGCTCTCTGAAATCTAGAGAATTAGTTTCTTCTCTAGCAAAAATCTGGGAAGCATATGGTCCTGTGCAGATGTGCGCATGTGTAATGCCTTCTTGTCCCGGAGTTCAGACAATGGTATGCGGTTCACGGGTAACTGTGTCTGTCCAATTTTCATTCCACATGTTTTCCAGCTCAGACAAAGATGAATGGAAACTGCTTCTCACCTTCTTCATCATTTTTTATTCTATGGAGGATATACTACAAGAATTTGAGTATTTGCATGGTCCCAATAGGAGTCAGAAAAATCTTCTGTATGATGTTTGGCGCCTGTAAAACATTTCTGTCTTAGTTTTAGTTGTCATTAGAAGATATAAAGAAGAAAAATAGTATCTGAACTGCTAAACTCGAACCGTCAGGCTAATAAAAATATTTCATCTTTTGAGTGTCTGGACATTTGACAATCTGCGTTTGCGTCTTAGTGATGCACATTATCTGATCCATTTGTTTTGCTTTGGTTTAATTTCAGTATGACTAGAAGTCCACCTTTTTGGAGACACCATGAAACTATGCAATTATCCTGTGAAGAAAAGTTACAAAAAAGTTTTACTAAAAAATCTAGTTGTGGCACCCGTTTTGAAAACATTCTTTATGTAGTTATTTTTATAACATTTTCAGAAAGAGTCCTTTGTTTGACCTGAATTCATTTTTTATAAGATTTGTTTTTCTAACTGTTTTTAACACAAATTTAAACATGAATTAAAATAGGTAAGATGATCCTATGGGAAATGACTGCTTGAGATAATAAAATGTTTTCCAAGACATCATTTGAAATCACCCTTAACATTTCTTTTATAGAAAGAGATTTATGTAAGATTTTAAAGTCATAGTTCTGCTTGACTTCAAGGTTATTGCAGCAGAATGAACCAAAGATAAGTTGCTGTCTCTGTAATGAAACTGAAATATTTCACATTTAAGAAAACAGCCTTACACTGATTTGAAGTAGCAATGAATGGTTTTAAAAGAAAAACCAGACACCGAGTGTCATTATTAAACCAGAAAGTTCTCTTTGGTGATGGTGATTATTTTTATTTTCACCTCTGTCTTAGGCACGCAATATTGTTCAGCACCTTTAATTTTCCCTGGAAATAATATCAAGGAGAGACATCTGGAAATAAAAATAGCAGCAGACAATAGGAGCCACTTTCAATGTTTGCTATCACTCTCATCACTTTCTGGAAATATTTGTAGTATGCAAGGGAGATATTTGTAGAACAAGAGTTAAGTATAAAGGAATTATATTTTGTGTTGCAATCTTTATCATGTCACACATAAATATTATTTAAGAGAGATATCTGCTACGTTAGGAGATGGCAGATCCACAACTAGACTCTCCAAGGAGTTCTGAAAACTCAGGTACAATTTGGGTCACAGACAACTAGGGTATAATGTACCAAAGTAACTCTTTTCTCCAATTGTATCTATATAAGCAAAAATATTTAAACAAATATATATATATACATTACCATAAAACTATTAATAATGTAGAACTCTTTATTAATGAATTAAATTTGTGTTCTGAACTTAAAGTTTCACATGTATATAATATAGCTGGTGATATAACCTTTCATATAAGCCTTTAAGAGTATTGTAATGAGTTGGAATATTTCAATGAATCACCAAACATATTACACAGAATATACCAGATGTACTGTAGATGAAAAAATTATATACTTATATATATTTATATGTAAATTATATATTTATATTTATATATAAAACAATTTCTAGTTTTATCTGTGGAAGGCTGGATGAAAGTTTAATATACTAGATATTGTGCTAATGTTCAAGCCACAAAGAGTTTATTTAATATTCTCAGTAATCCTATGACTTAGTCTCAATCATTATATCTAATTTTATAAAATGAAAACTAAAGTTTAGTGGTATAAACTTACCTAAACCATTATGGCTAGTATTTAGTATAGAGATACATGCAAAATCAGGACCCTGTCACAAACTTCATGAAGAACAAACAGTCTCCGGTCTCCATTTTGACACTCGTCGATCTCTGCTAACTGTATAATTAATGTTCATCTCAGAACTATGCTTCTGCAATAATGTTCACCTCACAGATTTATACCTTGTAAATTTATACTTGCTGATTTTAGGGCACCTATGTAATTATTATAACTCTACTTAGAAGATCACTGGTGGCTTAGCCCATTCAGAGAAATAGGTTTACATGCTTAAATATTAATGTTAATAATATTCTATAATAATTAGTGATATTAATTATTAATATTCTCAGCACCTAAATCTATTTTCTTGAATGGGCTAAGCAACAGAATCATGAAATCCAAAGTTGATGTTTTCCTCTTTGCACATCACAAAACAATTCCTAAAAAGATAAAGACAATTTCTAAATAAAGGAAAGAAATAACCAGCACAGTCTGTTTTGTACAAAATAAAGGTTGAATGATATTTGAAAAACTAGAAAGTTTTCCACTTTATCTGTTCGAAGACTGGAATTTTTCACTGCAGTTGCGAGGATGCCTCTGTACATACCAAAATCTAAACAAGAAGCATTAAGGATCAGGACTGGATCAACCCTTTGCAGGGGAACCCGCAGCAATGCCATAGGAAATAAGGAGCTTCAGAGTTCTCTGACCATTGGAGGACACCAGCTGCTTTGCTAAAAAACCTTTGAAGCATTCTCTATGCATTGGCATAGAGATCTTGGACTACAATTGATCTCTGTATTTATCTGTACTGGCAGGATGGCTCTAACCCATCATCTCTAGCTTAGATTATTGGCAGGGAGCTATCTGTGGCTGGCTTTTAATGTTTTTCTTTTCCTGTGCCATCAGTTCCTGGTTTGTTTATCTTTAAAACAAGATAATGTTTTCCGCATTCTCTTTTGACCTAATCAAGTATTGGGCTTTATTTGGATACATTGTTTGTATTCATATCTGAAAGAAGCATAGAAATTTTTCTCACTAATACATACACATTACAGAGTGTTACCAAAAAAGTGTGAGAATAACTTCATTTTCACCTCTTCATGTGTTTATTGTGACTCAGAATTTCCCATGAGACTTTATATATTCTGTTCCTCTTGTTATGAGAAAATTCTGTGAACAACTCTGAATAAATCTGTTTCCTAGCATGCTCACAATTTTGCTAATTCTTGAAAAAAAAAAAAAAGCTCTCTGGGCACTGCCGTGCACACCTGTGATCCCAGTGCTCAGCAGGCCGAGGCAGCACGACCGACCGCAAAGGCCAGCTGAACCTTCAGAGAGAGACCTTGTCTCCAAAAGACACAAACCAGAAAGCTCTATCTAAGCAGATAGGTTTAATTTTTAATAAAGTGTAAAATTATTTTCATAGATTTATTTTGTTGATTTTTTTCAAAAGTCTCTTTAATGAATTACCTTAAATGATGGTCTTAATATTCTCAATTTAGCTGGCACTTATTTGGCACCAAGATTACCAATAAACTGAAAAAATATTTCTTAGTTTCAATAACTGGCTAAAGATTTAAAGGAAAAATGTGAACACATGGAACAGGAGTACAATAATGCTACTCTCAATTGGTTTGTTGTATTAAAATCTTACCTAAAACAATTCAGGAAAATACTGAATAACAACCGATGTATAAAACTTGATGGTGTAGAATGAACACTTTGGGACACTAATATTGAGGTGACTTTTGTGTATTTTTAATTTTTAATATGCTTGTATAAGTGTTTGATTGAAGAAGTTACTTCTCTTTGACATTATTCATAATCTCAGGAAATAATTATGCAATTAACTGATCCGGCTGGCAGGGAATTTCACAATCTATAACGGAGTTGATCTTTTTTTTTTTTTTTTTTGAAACAGCGTCTCCCTCTGTCATTTACATTGGCCTTGAATTCACTATGTAGCCCAGGCTGCCCTTGAACTCCCAGAGGTCCTCTTGGCTCAGCACCATCAGTGCTGGGGTTATTCGAGTGCACCAACACATCTGCCTTGAAGTTGCTCAATTCTTGTGTGGAGGTTGAGCTATGTGTTGGCTTAGAATTATGTCACTTTTATGCTGTTAGATGACTGTTCCTCCTTGTAAATTTGTGTAACATTTATTGATTGGCTAAAAATGTGTTGGTTTTCCTCAGTTACAAATGCAGGGAGAATATTAAGAAATTTTGAATAGACTGAAGATTACATGGAATATTAAATTATAATATATTAAAAACTATTAAATTCCTCAAAACTGGAAGTATTGATTCTTTTAGAAATTTTCTGAAAGTTGAAATTGAACAAAACAAACCCTCCACTGCATTAGCATAAAATAGTATTTCTGAAATACTGAATATTATAGCATCTTAAGAATATATACTTTCTCATAATGGTGTGCCTATATGATTTGTATTAAAAATGAAATAATTGATTTCTAAGTAAACAATTTGCATAATTATACTACATGATAGTCCATAATGTTTTGGGTCATTATCATTTTGTAGTTTTATGTTTCTTTGAGACTTTTCTTAAGATAATATTGCAATGCCTACCTTTTATACCTAAAACCCAGTGTTTATTAAATAGCTATCACATTTAAGCTTTATCCCAACTGTTAGTCAACCTCTGACATCATAGAAGTCCTAGTTTAAAAGGATATAAAGAAAACAAACAGCATAAAAGCTATTTTATGTTTCTTCCTTGAATTGTTGTCACTGATTTAATAAAAAATACATTAAAGAAAACAAAGCACAATTATTTTACTTTACAAAAGTGGCTGTTAAAGAATCTTGAAGATAAATGAGACATATTTTGCAGTTATAAAATTTAAAATATGTAAGATATATTAATAAAATCTGCTTTCATTAGGAGAAGCAAGAAAATTACATTCTTGCTGATTAAGGATGCTGCTACTATAACCTAATTTTGGAAAATTTTTAGGTAAACAGTAAACTTTGACAAAGCCAAAACTGATAGATGCACACTATACATAATTTATAATATAGAATATCTTAAGAGTATGATAAAATAAAAGGTCATCTATTATTCTCAAGCACTGTGATAGAATTTTACCTGAAAAATCTTTTGAGTTTCTCATCCAGTTTATTCTAGTGACATTTTATTTTTGCAGAAAGAAAAATAAAGAATAATATTCTGGTTTAAACCTTGGGAAAGGTCAAAGCCAGCAAAAGAAAGAGAAAAAAATAATTGCATAAAAGTTGAATCAATGGAAAAATATAGAGGAAAAATGACATGTTGATCATGAGGAAAACTGACAACTTCTCAATTTGCCTGAATCATCTTCAGGAACACAAATAAATTTATCCAACTGCTGCAGAGAGTGTTGGTTATGAGCTAATACTCCCCATCTGCCTTTTCCACCTCACCTCCATCTGCAGAACTTAACAATGGCTGGCTGAGGTGTTTTGACTGAGTGCACAGGTAAGATTAGTCAAAGTTTACTTTCACTTTTCCTCAAACTGTGTGCACATGGTATTTACTGGTCACTTAGAGATCATTACAGTATCAGCACAGTCACCAGATTTCTTAAACTCTGATTTATTTTGAACAAACTAGATTCTAAAAGTTAGAAAAGATTAATTTGCCAAGGTATAATCCAAAGGATCTTTCTTAATTACGAATTATGAAACCTAAAAAGAAGAACGCATTTTAAGAAATCCTCCTGCTCATCTTATCTTACAGTATTTCCACATACACCTGACTCATGTGCATGTTTAACGAAGTTCTTGCTACAACTATATTGAATGTGTCTGAATATCTGTGTTTGCATATGTGTATGCCTATATGACAATTCTTCCAGTGACTCTGATTAACCTAGTGATCGTATACACAGTCCAGAGATTAGTATAGATTGACAAAAATAAGAATGCTTCATTAAATTCTAACTGATTCAGAATTTAAAAGCATTTTTTAATATTTTTAAATGATCATTTTATTCTTTCCTTAGGACTTATAATTCCTAAACAGTTTCAGTGTAGTGACCACATTTTTTGTTTTTTAGTTTTTTGGGCAGTATTAATTATCATATAAGTTGTGAATGTACCCAAACTGAAATTTACTAATGGTTCTGTGTGTCACCTGGACAGATCTGTTGATCTAATTAGGGATTGGCCCGCTCACTATTAAATCTACAGCCAGCTTCATCTCAGTTACAAGTTTGTTTTGTTGGTGTTGACTAAAAATCTGTCATGTTTGGGCTTTAACACTTTCAGTAGGACAGCCGGACCCTATTTCTTATTCTAATGTAGAGAGAAAAAATGAAAATGTTAAGCTTTTGTCACATCAAATTTGCTGCTAATTTTGTTATACCCGTAGCAATCAGTGTCTGAGACCAAAATCTGCATAAGAAAAAAACGGCTCAAATTAAAAGCCATTAATCCAGCCAATTTATTTCACTGGTCTGCAATTCAACTTGGATGCATATTTCCTCACTAGTGTTTTTATTTTCATTGTTATATTGGTGAGTTTAGAGGAAGCCTGGAGTCATTTTCCAAGATTGAAGGAAGAGATGCAGCTATGTATTAAATGTGCAGATTAGGCATATGACATTATCACAGGACATTTTTTTTTAATTATGAAAAGGCTCCAAGTGTGGTATTAGGAGATTACAGACTTTTTACCTGTGGTTCAAAAGAACATGATGAGGAGGACAGATT
Source organism: Dolichotis patagonum (assembly GCA_004027295.1). Lineage (NCBI taxonomy): Eukaryota > Metazoa > Chordata > Mammalia > Rodentia > Caviidae > Dolichotis > Dolichotis patagonum. The sequence goes on from PVJX010005282.1 coordinate 52,617, forward strand.
TCTTTCCATTCAGCTGAATCCAAAATTTCCAAATCATCTATTAAATATCAAACATGAAAGTATATTTTCTAAGTACTTGTGTAAAACACAAAGAATATGTTTTAAACCAATACCACTCAAATTAAAAGTACATTCAAATCATGTAAACATTTGTTAGGCCGCTATTCCCCATGTGGATGGAGGAGCCCCTGGAGTGTTTAAGACTGATTCACAGAACAACTTCAGAAAACTCTATTTCATGGCATCAGGTATTCCCCTCACACAGTGACTGAGTGAGAGAAAGTCATGGAAGACAGTCGTGGAGAGGGTTCAGCCTATGCACAGACTGCCCCCAGAGAAGTTTAGACTAAGGCCAGGAAGACACAGGCCCTGTGCTCCACAGTGGGAGAGCAGACATTGTGAATGTGGCTCTTGGGGAGGCTGGCTCTCAGTGTGCCGACATTAAGTCCAATAACCAGGTGGCTTCTTTGCTCCGAGTCCTACGTCCAGGAGAGTCTGGAGGGCTGCTTGTCTGTTCCATCTATCCGTATGTGAAGGACTTGACTCAGCTTGATGAGCTGTTGCAGTCTAGGGTGTTTGGACAGACAGGTTCATGGAAGAGTGAGGGTACTTCATAAACCCATAGACTATAATGCTGGAGAGAAAAGCACGTTTCTCTGGATTCCACCACTGCCCCTCCTAGAAAGAAATCACCCATTCAGAAACACAGTGGAAGGCTTTGGTTTCAGTTTTCTAAATCAACTCAATTTTTTCCCCTTTTTTCTTTATCTCTGAACTTTTTCCTCCTTTTTCTTTTTTCCTTATTTTCCTCTCTGTCTTCATTTTGTCCTTATTCATTCTTTCCTGCTGCCATTTTCTTTTAACATTAACTTCTCTTTGTTGTTCAGTAAGTTCCCCTAACTTTTATCTCTTCCTTTTTCATCTTCCATTTCAGATTTTATTTCTTATTCTCCAGTTCCACAAACCCTCTATCTTTACAAGTATAATCATGAAGCTGTGTAAGTCTTTAGGCAACTACTTATGTTTATGCTATTACTGTGTCATACTGTTGTATTTTTTAGCAGAGGTAAATTTCTTCCATTTAGCAGATATTGATAGGGCTTTGGGCTGTGGCCTGTGGGCTGTGGTCAATGATTGGGAGATTCCAGGGCAAGAAAAAAAAATAATAGAAGGAAAGAAACTGAAAACAAAGCTTTTGTAAATCAGGAAGGGAAGAGGGGTAAGGGAAAGTAGGGAGATGGGGAAAAAACGAAGCAAGATATATGAGGCACAAATTTCCTGTGATGAAAGTTATTATTATATAAATCTAAAATGTACCAATAGAATTTTTAGAGAGTACATAAAAAATGAAACCAACAGTTTCTTGATGATGCAAAAGAAGACTAATTTCATATTAGTTGGAATTAATGAAAAAACAGAAGACAGCAGAAATGGTATAAAATCTATTTAAAGAAATAATAGTTGAAAATTTTCTTTTCTTTCTTCTTCTTCTCCTTTTTTTTTTTGGTTCCAGGGATAGAACTCACAACCTCATGTTTGCCAAGCAGGTGCTTATGCCGCTGAACTAAAACCCCGGCCCCAGAAAATTTCCTAAATATGGGAAAAATTTAATGTACAGATAAGTGAGGCATATGGAAACCCAAATAGCTACGATCAGAAAAGAACCTCTCCACAACACATCAGAGTCAAAATCTCAGAAGTCCAATACAAGAACAGAATGTTAAAAGCTGTTAGAGGGAAATGGTGAAACAAAATAAAACCCATTAGAATTGCAGCTGGCTTGTCCACACAAAGCTTAAATGAGAGGAGAGCTTGGGATGAAGAGTTTCAAGACCTAAAAGAAAACAATTCCAACCTGGACTGGTATATGCTGCAAAATGATTCTTCAAAATTCATAGCAAAAAAAGATATTTCCATGACAAAAGCTAGCACAATGTAGGAACTTATAAACATCGGAACAAAAATTGATAAAATTGACACTGAAAATCAATACAAAATGAGTACTGAAAGAATAAAAAACCAGACAAACCCTTCATCAATTGTAATGGAAAAAAAATGAGAGGAAAAGACTGAAATCAATGCAATTAGAAATTGCAAAAAATTATTAGCTACCATCTAGCAAGACTGTATGCCAGTAAGATGGAGAATTGAGAAGAAACTAATAGTGATACATATGAATCAACAAAACTTAACCAAGAATATATAAAAATTCTGAATGATCCCATAACAGATAATAAAATTGATGTTACAATTAAAAAATCCTACAAACAAAGGAGAGACAAGTTCCTGATGGATTATTGACAAATTCTAAAGTGGATATACCTAATGCCAACACTCATCAAACTCTTTAATCAAATTTAAAGTTCTCCTTATGTCATTTCTGGAAGCTAATTCCAAAAACAGACAAAGATCTAACCCAAAATGAGAATTACAAGCCCATTTGCATAAATGCAAAAATTTTACAGTCAGTGACAGATTACAAAAAAAAAAAAATCAAAAAGATCACACACTATGACCAAGTAGGCTTCATGTGAGGAATGCAAAGACAGTTCAATGTAAGAATATCAATAAATATGACATCATATAAACAGAAGTAAAGTTAGAAGAACCACATGGTCATATCAATAGATGCAAAAAAAAAAAAAACACTTGACAGAAATTGATATCCATTCATGATAAAAACCCTAATGAAAATAAGGATAGAAAGACCTCACTCTAATTTGATAAAAGCCCCTTTATGACAAAACTGCTGCCAGTGCCTTACTAAATGGGAAAATATTGAATGTTTCTGTCGAGAATAAAGAACAAGACAGAGATGCTCGCCATCACCACTCCTGTTCAACACAGCATCAGAAATATTAGGCAGATAAATCATATAAGAGAAAAAAATAAAAGGGATACATTCAGGAAGAGAAAATGTCAAATTAATGTTACTTGTGGACAACATGATAATTTACATAGAAGTTTTAAAATTTTCAAGAAAAACTCTTTGAATTAGTAACCGAATTCAACAATGCAGCTGAACAGAGAATCAACAAACAAAACTCAACAGCATTCCTGCACACCAATAAAGAGCTCATTGAGAAATTAGTAAAACAGTACCAGACACACTAGCATCAAGAAATATTAAAGCAGAGTGTGGTCACACATGCTTGTAATTCCAGCACTCAGTAGGCTGAGGCAGGAGGATCTCTGCAAGTGCAAGGCCAGCCTGTACATAGTAAATTCAAAGCTACCTTGGACTACATAGCTCAAAAAAAAATTGAAAAAAAATTTAAAAAGAGAAAGAAATACTAAATACTTAGAAATTAACATAACCAAGAAGTTGAAAGAACTCTATAGTGAAAACTACAATACTCTGAAAAGAAGATTGAAAGGAATGTCAGAAATTGGAAAGCTATCCTCTGTTCCTGGATAGGCAAAACCAATATAATTAAAGTTGCCATACTTCCTAAACTTGTATAGAGATTTTATGTTCTTCCAACCAAAATACCAACAGCATTCCTCATAGAACTAGGGAAAACAATCCAAAAATTCATGTGGAACCAGAAGAGGCTCTGAATAGCAAACACAATCTTGGGCAAAAATTGAAAAGCAAGGTTTTGAGTTATACTACAAAGCTATGTTGAAAAAGATACCATGGTAATGATGCAGAAATAGACACATAGGTTAGTGGAACAGTATAGAAGACACAGGAACAATCCAGGCACATTCAGCTCTTTGAACTTTGAAAAAGAGACCAAAAATACATACAGGAAAGGCAGCCTGTATAATAAATGGTATGGGGAAAATGGGCTATCCAATTGCAAAAGACTAAATGAAGACCCATATTTCTCACCGTACACTAAATTAAAATAAAAATGAATCAAAGATTTAAATGATAAAGTAGAAACAATCTGCCTGAAGTAAAAATGCATGAGAAATCCACACATTAATAAAAAGCAAAATGAAGGTTCAAAAATAGAAAGTAGGGTGACAGAGCCTTCTGAAATGGGAAAGGGATTAAGAGTTGGAGGGAGCAGGGGACAAGGGGGTGAAGGGCATAAAGAGGTACTGAGATAGGCTATGTGTGCACCAAGTTTCATAAGGAATGTAGTCATTATGTACCCATAAAAAATTCTGGAAAAAAGATTCATGTTCTTATGTACTCGGTTGTAGAAAAGAACAAAAATCTTCATTTCTAAAATCCTCTTCGGGAACCGTCCTATTCTGTGTGTATGGAACACCAGTGTGAGTTGCAAGTCCATGGATTATATCTTTACTAGACAGAACCTAGGGTAAAGGGAGTATGGCCAGCAAACATAGTCTGCGTGCCTGCATTTCCCACTTACCAGTGCAATTATTCAAATACAGAGTGAACAGGAGCTCCGTACTTTTTCATTCATTTTTATAAGATAATAAAACAGGAAATATAAAACAAAAGTTTTATAAAAACTATTGAAAATCAAGAGTCAGGAGGTTGAAATGACACCTACATGAGTGATACCTGGAACAGTCAACAACAGCAATTGTACCACTTAAGTGACACTGGAGGTAAATTATTAAGTGATTGATGGAAGTACACATAGGAAAGTAGGAAAGAAGGAAGAGTTTTCACCCTTCATGGCCTTGTAACAGTCAGTGCATGCAAAAACTAATAAAGGGGAACACAAGTACCTCTCTATTGCCTCTGTGTGATGAGGCAGGGCCAGGGAAGTCCCTGTGACCAAGAATGTGACATATTGATACATGGGAATGAAATTCCCAACCTACTATGTCCACGAGCTTGTGTTCTCTAAAATCGAAGAAGGAATTTTAGGAAGAACGGAGGTGGAGAGCAGAATAAATTTATTGAGAAAAAGAAAGCTTCTGTCTGAGAGACAGAAGGGGGTGCCGAGTGGATTGCCAAGGACTCCATCTTTTCCAGGGACTTTTATAGAGTAAAATCATGGGTTTAAGGTGGGTGAAGACTGGGAGCTCACAAAGCAGATGGGCATAAGGTGTGACATAACTATAGTTAACCAATAAGATCAATAGTTCAGGTAAAATTAATTAGATTAGGGACAAATGGGGAAGCCAGTCACGTAGAAAGCGGGCATTCTTACAGAGCAGTGACTCTTTCCTAAGGGGATGAGAATTATTTAGGGTGTCAATCCTCAGGATATGGGTGCATTTGTTTGGTCTTTTGTCTTGAGGTCTGGTCCACAGCAGGAAATGTCAGCTTCCCAGGCAGTTTCCAGGTGTCTGCACTGGCTCTATTGAGCACTTAGCCCTGTCTCACTGCCTATAATATTTCTGACTAACTCAGCTGTCTGCAACAATATCATGAATACAATTTATGGGAACCACCTCCCAATCTGAAGATTTAAAATGGACCATTAACTTGGTTAGTATGCTTTACAGCACTGCTGACTTTGTGACCATATGTAAGAAGAGAGAAAAAAAAGTATTCATCTTTCGACCACTCTGAGATCATTTCAGTAATGCCCTGTTTGAAAATCTTAATGAATATGGTGATGGGTAGGATTATGAAAGTGTGCTGAAATCATATCTGGAAGATGGAAATAAAACATATTAGCGATTGATTAGTTGAATTAAGATAAGAAATGTAAAAGATAAGCTAATCTCTCTAGTTAGATATTTATTTGTATAAAACATTATACGTATGAAGACTTATTTGTCAAAGGAATGGGAAACATTGAGTACAATTATTACCCGATCAAAAAGACTTATGCAAGGAAGCTAATATTTCTTCTGAGAAAAGAAAAATTTTCAATGTTGTCATACTTCTTTCCAATAATTTTGTTTGTTTATTTCATAGTAGTTTGTTAGTCAGCGGTGCCTTCTTAGTAATTCTTTCTTCATGTTTTTCCCAATAGATTCTTTAGAGTTGCTGATTATAGTCAATAATATGTGCTGTCTGTCACTCTTGCATCAGGTTATTTGTGGACTCACCCTCTCCCCACTTGGCAAATCTTATAATCACACTATCCACATTAGTAGCCTGGGACCAAGTTAGAGTTGTCCTGGGGTCCCTGGAGCTATCACAAGATACACATTATGCTCTTCAGAATCATTCCTCAGAAGGGATGGGAGCCTGCAGCTCTGACTACACTTCTGAAGTAAGCCTCATCATAGGAAGCAGAAAATGTAAAGAAATGAAGTTCTAATACCATTCTTTGTGTCTCGGGATCAAGCCTTGTTTAAAATTATGTTTAGCTTACCCTGCAGTGATGTGACCCAATAATTTCCTTTTAATTTGTTTTTGGATAGATTTTTGACTCATAAACAAAACAATCTAGGAAAATATATATTTTAAAGAAAAATTATCTTTTAAGAATTCAATAATAATATATATCTTTTGTATTTCAGTGGACTAAATTCTTACTTGCTCCTAAGCACGTACAACTATCACTGTGTCAGTACATGACTCATGGCAGGCATACGTGTATTCCTAAGGTAGGTACACTGTCAGAAATGACATAAAAGCATGGTACTCTACTTTGTGTGTGTATGGAGTGGTAACAACTGATGCCTTGTGGCATACATTTTACATTTTTTTTTTAAATAGGTCCAAGCACGTTTTTAAATGGAGGGAAAAGACCGTAGTATGACTATTTCTAGAAGAAACTAGCTTTGGTAACATGATAAGGGAAACAGATATTTCAAGGCAACCAATCCTTTTGAAAGGATATTATAATATCCCCAAATACAAGTATACAAACAAGTTAATAGCACCGACACAAAACACACCCAATGATCAGAAAAGAATAAAAATTAGTCCATTAACAGTTTCTGGCAGCCCAAAGAAAGATGAAGGTGGTCAGAGTTGTAATTCTAGTGGAGCAGATTAAGAGAAGGATACACAAATGGCCAAGGTTTTAATTATTTACTGCATACAATTCCTAACTCAATACAAAATCTATGTATACCTTCAGTGGTTGTCTATCAGTTTGATTTATTATTTGAAAACATGTTCTTAACATTCTGTACCCCAAAAAAATGAATTCTAATTTTTAAAGAGACACCATATTTGCTGTTTTTTTGAAAAACACTTTGTAAATACATAAAAGCTAAAAACTGCAGAACATGTTTGGAAAAACCAGAAGATTAACAAGTAGTTTCATGAAGGAAAAGGGAGCCAAAGCTAAAAGAGTAAATCATGTGACTGAATGACAACAGCTTTTTAAAGTCAGTAATTGTCATTTTTTTGGAAACAAAATATCAAATTTCTAAATCCTGCCCTCTTTTAAACTAACTAAAGTACTTTAAGTAAAAACTACTTTGAGATTTTAACAACACTCAGTTGAAAATGTTTACATTTGCAAATCCTATGTACCATATGTTAAAGGCCAAAGGCATTAGACAATCTAAGACAATTGAAAAGAAATTCCAGAGGAGAGTAGTAATTCAAGTGTTTTTGCAGGAAGAATTTTCTTCAATAGATTACAGTTTCCTTGACAAGGAAGTTACTATTGGTTTATTTAATGAACACAGATATAAATGCCTGTTTTTTCCAGAAACAATGAAAAATATATTAGGAAATTAGTATTTATGTTTGTTGTATAACCTCAGTCTTAAAAATAGTAATTCTATTCCAGATGAGAATTATTTAAAAACAGAACTATCACTTTCCCAGTTCTATGCAATATTTTACATTTGAATTCATTTGTCTAAATATTATGTTAGGAATAAATTAATTTTAAGTAAGCACTAAATGGAGATTTTTGTTCCCTGGGTTTGTGTTCATGCAATCTAAGGGTATCCCCTTGGGACAAACAAAGTAGCAATGCAGACAAACATAATCACTTATGCACCTCATCAAAGTAAAGTAATTCTTAGATAATATTAATATATTTGTTGCTCTATTACTCTCAATTTCTCCCATTAGAATCTTGTAAGCAAATTTTAGTGATGCCTGGATAGTCATTTTACTGTTGCTTTATGATTCTCAGTCTATTCATTTATTCATGCATTCACCAATTTATTCCATAAATTACTGAGCCTTCATTGTTGGCAAAGCATTATGTTAGGCATTCAGGAACAGAGAAAGCTGAATAATTTACAATTTTAACTTCCAGTGAGCATACAAACAAAGAGACATTAAAGCTCCATGCAAATTCCAACTACATAAGGCAATAAATTTGTGAAAAGAAATGGATACTTGTTAACCATGTGATATCAAGTAAGATCTAAAGAAGAGAAATGTTTTAACTTTATTTAAAATCATAATGATACTTGAAAGACAGAGAAGGGATAAATCAAATGAAAATATCACCAAAAAGTACATTAAATCCAAAAAGTACACAGCATGTTTGAGGGAATAGTTTAACTGTTAGTTGCATGAAGGAAAAAAAGAGAGATACAGCTGAAATGGTATAGAGCAAGTCTCCTAATCACAGACATACTAGTTGCAAACTTTTGCAAGAGTACTGTGTAAAATTCACAGATGTATGGTATAAGACTCCCTGTGTTAGGTTATGAATGAATTTGACTTGCAAACATTCTCCCAGATTGCAACTCATTCATAAGTCAGAGTCTCACTATATTATGACCAAATAATAACAGTTTTTTAATAGTAAAAAATAAAATTAACAATGAAACAGTTTCAAAACAGGTTAGTAGAAGTTACAATAAACAATATATTGCATATTATTATCTTCATAGTAGTTACTCAGAGTACAAGATATAGGCATAATTTCTCCCAACAATATTAGCACAAACCTTTCTTTTCAATGAACTAAGGGAAACTAGTTATATAACTATCTTAACTATCTTGTGTATACATATATTTTTTTTCCTTTTTCCCTTTCTGCCTTTCCTCTTTCCCTATCACAATTTGTCTTTGCTTTTGAACAGTTTCTTCCCAATTCAGAATATCTATTTTACATTTTGTATCTTTTTACTTTTTTAGTACTTCACATGATGTTTACACTTATAGGTATGATTTATTTCACTTATGAGTTTGGTCTTGAAGTGCATTCATTTACCTATAAAAGTCTCCAGATTATCCTTCTTTATGGCTAAGTAATATTCTAAAAAGCACATCTTTTATGTATTCTTCGATTGATGGGCATCTTGGTTGTTTCCAAGATTTAGCTATTACAAATTATGCTGCTTTAAACATGGATACATATATATATCACTGTGGTATGATGAATTTAATTCTTCTGGGAAGATAGCCAGTGGGGAAATACCTGGGTCAAACGGGACCTCTAATCCTAGTTTTATGAGGAGTCTCCACACTGAGTCCCACAGTGGTTGTACCAGTCTATCCTTCCACCAACAGTGGAGAAGTGTTTCTTTTCCCTCACAGCCCCTCCAGTGTTTGTTATCAATTGATTTTTTGATGATGACCTTTCTTTCTGGGATGAGATGTAATCTCAGTGTTGTTTTAATTTATATCTCTTGAATGAGCAATTATGCTGAACATTTTCTCATGTATTTATTTTCCATTGTATTTATCCATCTTAGAAGTGTGAATCATATCTGATGTCCATTTTTTGACTGAGTCCTTGAATTTGGGGTGTCTGATTTTTTCAATTCTTTATATGTTTTAGACATAAGTTCTTTGCCAGAGGGACAGTTGGATATAATTTTTCCCACTCTGTGGATTGTCTTTTCACTCTGTTGAAGATTTCTTATGATGCACAAAATGTTTTTAGTAAAATGAGATCTCATTTTTCGTTTCTTTGTAATATTTCTCTTGAAGTCTGGGATTTGTTCATTGCATCTCTGCTTGCCCCTGTCTTCCAGATTGCTACCTATTTTCTCTTTCAGTAAACATAGTGCTTCTATTTTAATATTTAGATCTTTGATCTATTTTGACTTTAGTGCATAGTGATAGACATGGGCCTAATTTTGGTCTTTAATATGTGAAAAGTTAGTTTTTCCAACACTATCTATTAAAGAGACTTTTTCCCCCCAGTGAATCCTGTTTGGCTTCTTTGTCAAAGATAAGATAGGTGAACGTGTTTGGGGTTGCATCTCCATCGTCTATTCTGTTCCACTGATCCTCTGGCCATTTTTTTCTCCAATACTATGCTTTGAATGGTGAGCTGTGAACATTTGTGGAAAATTAATTATTCATTTTTGTTTATGGTCAAGATACGTATTTCAAGGTTGGGGTATAGGATGGATGACATGGTATTAATCTTGAAGTCAGGGAGAATTATTTTTTCCAAAATCTCAGCAAGACAAACAAGAGTTGAACTAGTGTGCTTACACTAGCAATGTAAAGGAAAAGACTGCTGAGAGAAATATTGCGGAAATAGAATCAATATATTTGGAGTCTGCATAAATATTGGAGAAGAAAAGTAAAGGGAGAAAAAAATCAGTGGCAACTTTGATGCTTTTAGGATTTTAAGAATTATAAGATCATCATTAGAAATATTAGAGGTATATTAGATTTAGAATAAATAAGTGGAGACATATGAGAATGTGGTAAATAGAAACTAAAGTTTTAATTTTTTCTGAAGAAGAATTGGGGGAAAGAAGCAATCTACAGTAGCACACTATAATCCTGGATGACTATCACAGTTATCAAAAGAGGTTAATAGCCAAAATAATGAAAAGGAAAAAAGAAGAAGGAAGAAGCCTCTGAGAAATCATCAGGCCGTGTCCTCAGGAATTCTGATTTGGGAGGTCCAGTTTGCACCATGGGGTTTTGTATATTTTTTAAAAAGTATATTTTAAAAATCTGTCAGTTTTGAAAATTACAGATTTATATAATGCTGTGTATAAAATGATGAAATAAAATGGCCTTAGGCTATTCCTTTTTTAGGAGGAGAGAATGCAGACAATGGGACAAATTCATTTTCAGCTTAGAATCCAATCAAAAGTAACAGTAACTCCCAAAATGGGATCTGAAAGGTCTCAGCCCCATTGCAACAGAACATTCAGCTTCTCATTTTTTGCAGAGAGTGAATGAAAATAAATGTCTCGTGGGAGAGAGACAGAGCCGCAGTGTGCTCATATGGATGTGTTGAAAGTTGGCCTAGAAAAACATTTTGCAAATTATTTTGGAGGAAATCACAAACTTCTTAAAAATCAAGTAATAATTAAACTGTTCTTTAATATTACAAAGAAAGATGTAAAGGATCACAAATACAGCTTTAGGAAATACAGAGGAACAAAACTAAGAAATCAAGAAGAAAAAAAGTAATTACTGATACATAGCAAATTAAAATGAAAGTTATCGAGAAATGTAAAAATTATAGATAAATAAAAGGATAAAGATGGAACAGGAATTTAAAAAGTTTAATATTTCCTATGATGTTTGAATTATAAGTTATATATAGAATTTTAGTTTTCTCTAAAGTATTAATTTTGACAGAGTAATTAGTATCACGTAACCGGTAGAATACTTGCTAACTCAAAACCCCAACAGTTGAGAAAATGAATGGATAATAAAAAAAGTGATATTTATGAAGGCAGAATGCAATTCTAATAAAATATTTTAGCATTTTTAAAGGTGAATTTACTTTAGAAAGAATTTTATATCTTAAAGTATTTGATATTGCACTTGGATGAAAAGAACACACCAGTGAAGGGAGAAGCTATTTTTAAAAATTTAGCCAACAATGTTTGTAGTAAAAGTTTGTCAATTCCAGTAATGGTGAAGTGGAAATTCAGGCCAAATTTTCTCATTTGATATATGAAAAAATAATCTTACAAATACATTTTTCCTGTAAAGTATCAGGAATCCAATACATTAATGAAGAATCATTTGGTGAAAGTCATGGAGAGCAATAAATTTGGAGCTAGGTATACGGGATTTCTTTGCCATTGAGGATGTCAGCTGATATCGGAGAAACACATGCAATTGAAAGTCTGTATAACAAAATGAAATCAGCTCATGTCTAAAGCGACCATCAGGGTAGAAGCAGGGGGTCCCTGTGGAAATTCTTTAGACTTTGGGAAGTTGGAGAAAGCTTAATCCAATATTTCTTACATCCAAATACCAGCCATAAGCAATCTTAGTTCAAGGAAGATGGAATTATTACAGTTTACAATCATTAACTGATTTTCAAATAGAAATCCTGGCACTTGGTATGGAAAAAATAAGCAGGTACCTAAAAAGACAAATCATCATAAAAGATGTCCAGCTACAGCAAATTAAATTAAAAATGGATCACTGGGGGCCTGAGGTTTTAGAATTTTTCTAGCAGATTTCAAAATTACCAAATTTGTCTTACTCAAGAGCAGAGAAAACAAGGTTAAGAATTTAGCAAAAAAATAGAATTTTTAAAAAATGTCATGAGAATGTTATACAACGTTGGTTGTATTTAACAGCAATTGAGAAACAAGAAGCAGGAGTTAGTGAATAGAAAATTGTGTCAAAAGGAGATATTCAGAAAGAAATAGGAGGAAAAGTGAACAATGTAAAGAAACTTAAATGAAACAATGAGGACTATCTATCTATCTACCTATCATCTGTAAAAGGAAAGAGACAATGAGGTAGAAATTGTATGTGAGGAGACAATGGTTCAGAATTTCCAAATAATGATGTAAGAAACAAAACAAACAAGCAGCAAAAAAAAAAAAAAGAAAAACTATATGCATACACTTTATAGCAATACTATGTAGAGAATAACCAAAGATGAAGACACATTTTCATTGTTGTTTGGTGGTGTTTTTTTCAAGCAACAATTCAACTAATACTGATAATTTATGCGATGTAAATAATGGAAGCCACGACATAATGGGATAATTAATTTGTAACATAGATAGCAATGCAAAAGCAGTAAGGAAAAATGTAATTTTTGTTGCATGGTACTAGGTCAGTTCAATATCCATTTGGAAAAAATTGAAACCTGACCCTGACTGCACATTATATACAAAAGTCAATTCCAAGTATTTTGTGGGTCTAAATAAAAAACAAGCAAAATGCTTCAAAGATAACCCAAGGGAATATTGTCATATAAGTTTTTAAAAGCTTTCTGAAGCAAAATGTATAAAGCACTGAATAAATGGGAATGAAAAATGAACTGAAGCATACAAATTGAAGGACTTTCTTCCATCAGAAATCATTATGAAGAGAGTAAAAATAAAGAAAATTAAGAAAATAGAAAATGAATCTGCATTGGACATAAATCAAAACATCTCATATCCAAATATGTATAGTGACTACAAGCTAATGAAACAGATGACCCAGCAGAAAAGTGAAAAAATGACCTTAACTTATATTTTTTATAAAAAGAACATGCTCAATAAATGTAAACATTTTAATTTCATAACATAAGTGAAGATTAAAATCATAAATAAATATTATTGCATATAAACACCAATAGCTAAAGTGAATATGACTACTGATACTAAGTATTGATGAGGTGAGCAAAATAAAACTCATAATGCTAATAAAAATGCATTTTGGTACAATCATCTTAGAATTTGTTTTTAGCTACATTTAAAATATGCCTATCCTAGGATACATAATTTCACTCTTAAATTTATATGCAACAGAACTTCATGGGTGTGTGTGTGGGTCCTACACATGAGAACTGACTGCTCATAATGTCATTATTTGGAATAGTCTCAAACTGAAAATAAATAAATACTATGAGGAAAAAAAAAGCATGGATGTTTCTGCAATCAAATACTATAAAACAATAAAATTAATGATTTTTTTGCTAAGTTTAATAGCATTCTTGAATCTTATGAATAAAATGGTGTGTTACACTCATGCTCTAAATAATGGATAAATATTAGTGGTTACAAATAAAAGTCAAGGGCTGGGGTTTTAGCTCAGTGGCATAAGCGCCTACCTGGCAAGCGTGAGGTCATGAGTTCGATCCCCTGTACCACAAACAAAACAAACACACAAAAATTCAAAAATACATGAAACAAAACTTTGTTTTCAGCAGTCATAGTAATAACTGTCTCTGCAAGGAAAATGGTAGTAATCAGCAGGAAGCATGAGCAGTGTTATACCTGTTATCCAGATCTTGACCTAAAGCTGCATAGGGCCATAGACAAGGGGTTTCAAAGGCAACTGGATTAGGGTGTGTGATGCTGAGACTAAGGATACCTCATCCTGAGTGTTAGCAGCACCACCCCAAAGAGGGTGGAGAATATGAAGGAACAGAAAGAAGCTACCCTTGCTTTGCTGCTTTGCTGCCTTCTGCCTGCCCTATTTGGCGGTGGTCTGTTTACCTTCTGCCACGCCATCCGGCCTTGGAGCCAGCAGAATATGGACTGAAACCTTACAAAATGTAGACCAAAATAAACCTTCCCTCTTTAACTTTGGGTGTTAGGTGTCTTGTCTCAGCAATGGGAAAAGTAAGACAAGAAGGTTTCTCAGTTGTTAACACTACTTCTTGGTTGACCTTGAAATTAATAATACAAGTATTTAACTAATGAGCCATGATAATTTTGTAGGCTTATTGGACTATATATATTTCAAAAATATTCATATTGTGAATCCTAGTGAGTAACTATTTTCTATTGGGCCATTGACTAGGTAACTGGTGTTTAAAACAGCTTATATTTCTCTGAATCTGAACCATTAGTCTTTGTTAAAGTTGGTAGGTAAAATATTAACTGTATCATTAAAATAGTGGAAGTGTGAGAGGAAGGTATTTGCATACATGTGGCAAAGGTTCAATCCAGAATAGATACAAAGCTCCCTGACAATCAATAGAGGGAATAAAGTACAGACTGCCCGATAGAAAAATGGGTAATAGTCTTGAACAGGGTCTTCAAATGCCCCCCAAACAAAATAAAACGTTGTTAACAGTTGGAAATAAAAATCAAGACAATGAAATTTGAAATAACAACATGATGACACTAGACAGCCACTACGATGGCAGATTTTTAACAGTTCACATTGCCAGTGGTAGGTTGAGGCTATCAAATGTGACATCCTAGTGGGAGAAAATTTATTCTAATTATTTTGCAATAAGTATTTTGCTTTATCTAATAAAGTAGTTGAATGAGATAGTGAAATCATTTCTAGATTAGTTCTCAACAGAAGTACAACTATGTGCCCCAAAAGATATGTAAAAGAAAGTCTACTATAGTACAAGTCCTTGACATCACTTTTGTGTGACTATATAGAAATGAAATAAAAATAAATTAATAAAAGCAAACACATGAATGAATATAAATAAACTAAATGTTGCAAAAAAATGAAGTCAGCCCCCCAAGGAATCATATTTTATAGCTACCAGCAATAAGCAAAACTGAAATACAATGTTGAGTTGTGCGTACTTTGCTACCAAAAGTATTAACAATTGAACATAAAAACACAAAAAGAAACAGTTACAAAAAAATCAGGCTAGGATATTTTCAGTGTGGAGTGACATTAAGGTCTACTGAATGTGAAAAGGAATTGGGGAACTCCTTTGTCTATACAACGTTACATTTTGTTTTGTTTTTTTTGAGAAAGGTCTCACTGTATAGTTCAAGTTAGCCTCACTACGTACCCCGGGCTGGCCTGGAATTCCTGGTAATCCTCCTGCCTCTATTTTCTAAGTGCTGAAATTACAGACGCCTACCACCATGCCTGGCCTACAGTGTTGCCTTTCTTGACCTTTGTTTTGGTTACATGGATTTCCATCTTATAATTGACAGTATAGTTTAGGTTTTTTGGGTTTTTATTTTTTTGAGTTTTAGAATAATAAAACCATAAGAAGGCACATTGTAAAAATAAATTTAAAAGAAATCTAATAAAAATTTATGATAAATATAGGCATCAAGGGCACAGTTATGTAAGCATGAAAAACAAAAAGGAAGTATTTTTTAATCTAAGATCTTAGAAAATCAAGTTTAAGTGAACAAATTTAAGAAATTATACATAAGGAAGTGATTGATACTGAAAATCTCACAAAATGATCTTTTGCTCAAATAATCACGGATGCATTTGGGTGGGGAGGCACTGTGGAGAAGTAATTCTGCAAAGGAGGAACCGTGAATTTGAAGTAAACTCCTCTCATACAATGAAGGCAGACACAGGACTGCGTACTGCGTACCTACCAGCCTCGCCAAAGCGGGATTTTCCACCTTACTGCGCATTTAAGTTGTGCACAGGGATCTAAAAAATTCTGTCTTCACATGCTGGGAGAAGAAACATAATGCTGTGCTTTGAGATTTGTAAAGTGGGTAGATTAAAAAACGAACCCTTTTTCCATGTGATCCTGTTAAGGTAAAGTAGGCAGTCAGAACCTTGGCATTTATCCTTTCTTCCACAACCAGGGTCGGTTGTGGGGGATTTGACCATGGAGTGCATGGTTAAATGGCAAGGCAAAAGCTCACAGGCTCTTTGAAGAGTGAAAGAACCATGAGGCAAAAACATACAGATTCTGGGAGAAGTTAATGTCTAACTAACCAACAGGAAGTTTAGATTGGCGAGGCATGTTATGTCTGGTCAGAGTCCTTTCTCTTTTCCCAAGAAAAATTATCCAAGCATGAGACAGCTCCTTGCCCAAACTGTTTTTCTTCTGCTTTTTGTGACTTCTATTCTCAATCTTAGTTCTTAACTTTGGGGTTTCTCCTGAGAGCCTCCCTAGTGCTGGACGCTCTCTGTGACATAACCCCTCTGGGCCTCTCGGAGACTGAACTAAGTCTCTCCTCTAAGCAGTCATTCATCCCCTATACCACCATGGTTGCACGCTGTGACTGTTGGCTGGTTTTGGTTGTGTGTGGGAGAACTGACCCATTTCCTGGTGTCAGCAGGCGGTTTGTTCCAAGCCTTGTAATTATGGCTTACGACGTAGCCAGGAAGGAGCCACATGTTTCATATCAGTCATTGTGCTGAGAAAATCCAGCCATTATCCCGGCAGAATCATGGGTTGGGTGATCAAAAGTGATTGCTATAAGCAACTGGACCATGCCAGAACCTCAAAATCCTTCCTGAGATGCCAGTCGGACAGAAAATTCATTAACAAGTTCATCCTTCCCAGGTACATATGAATCAAATACACACAATGAAGAAATTGGGTTTAGAGATTGGAAAAGCATATAGGGAAGTGAAATCAGCATTTCGATGTAAACATTAGCTGCGTATGTTAAGTGACATTCCTTTTTTGACTTTTTCTCCCAAACAGATTTCCTATATTTTTCAGAAGCCACTTTCTTCCCACTTTCAACCTGTGTTGAAATATCCTTTACTCTAACAGTACATTTCTTGACTAATGAGAATCTTTTCATTAAAACCTGCTCACCCTTCTTGATTGCAAACCATAGCTGCTATGTAAGTCTGGAGCTTCGGGCGTCCTCATTCTAACAAGAACATCCAGCTGGGAATCACGGCAGCTCACAGGGAAGCTGAGGCGAGGAGTGGAGAGGTGACAGCTTGGTATGATCACCTGGCTCCATGTCCCTGCAGCCAAAGCACCTGAAGGCTTTCTTGTTATGAAAGTCAATAGATTTCTTTTGATGCCTAATCTACTTCCGGTTGGAATTTTTTTTTTTTTTGCTAGATGATTGAGAGCCTAACTGGGTCACAGAGTTAAGCATTCTATGGTGCTTAAGAGTATACCAAGCTGGGCTGGGGATGTAGCTCAGCATTGCCCACCTGACAAACGTGAGGTCCTGAATTCGATTTCCAGCACCAAACAAACAAAAAAAGTGCACAGGGTAAAAGGTCGATGATATTGGGATACACACAAAGAAAGAAAGATGATGAGTGTGGAGGGGAAAGTCAGAAGGTTGGCATTCACATTACTACTATACATTTTGCTGCAACAGCTCTCTGAAGCTCTTTTTGCCTTGGTGGCCAAGTGCGTTTGTCTTGCTTCCATTCTTCATGCATCACTGTTATCATCTGAACCCACTCAACTCTCCATACCTCAGAACTATCACACTCCGTTCGGTGTTTCTGGCCCAGTCTGTTCTGATTCCTCTACATATTTGTTCTTTCTTGATTCTCTCCTTAAGTCTCTCCTAAAATACTCTTTTAATATGGATACACTCTGATGTTCAATCATTGGCCTTTTTTTCCCTTTTCATTATACACTATCTTTTGGAGAAATTTCAGCATTTCTAACGATTTCAATTATTCTGTATATGCTGGACTCTAAGAATACTACCTTGTT
Organism: Dolichotis patagonum; assembly: GCA_004027295.1. Lineage (NCBI taxonomy): Eukaryota > Metazoa > Chordata > Mammalia > Rodentia > Caviidae > Dolichotis > Dolichotis patagonum. The sequence continues at coordinate 70,631 of PVJX010005282.1, forward strand.
TTTATTCATTTCTTTGAATTTTGATTTTATACTTGAAACCCCACTTGGCATCAGTGCCTGAATATTCCATATCTAACTCAACACATAAAAGTCAAAAACTGTACTAGACACAAATATTTTGTGTTCATGATTCATGTCTCATCATCTCTGTTCTCTTGCCCTGGTGAAATTCTGTAGCATTAAGAATTTTAGCGATGACTGGAGTAAACATTTTTTCACATTGAGTGAATGTTTCCTAGAAAGACCGTAACCCTACACACAGTTTTACAACCCCAGTTGAAAATTTTCAATGTCTTGTGATGATTCAAGAATAAAACAAGACTTTTTTAATTTTAATATTCAGCTTCCTGCTTAACTTTCTTGTTTTATATTATTCAGTTGGTCATTCCCAGACCTGTTCATAGTCTCTCTTACATTATTGGCCTATTGTTATTCAGTTGTCACTTTAAAGAAAACTAGAAGGGACTGTTATTCTGGTTGGGGAAGTTTTCCATCCCATGTGCTCCTGACAGTGATGCCAGCTCCAGTGTACAACTCATAGTGTTCTACATACTTATCTGCATATCTGATTCGTTTTGTGGATTTTGAGACCTTGTTGATACATCTTTTGAGTCTTGACAAAATGCTTCATGTTTATTCGAAACTGAGAAAAACTATAAGAGTAAGGAAAAGAATAGTGGACAGAAAAGGGATGAGAAAGATTTTAGGCGTTTGGATGACAGTGTCTAATTATTCAAAATAGATAAAATGAGGATATTATGTATTTTACTAAATTTGCTTTCTTTTAGTAGCAGCTCACACAGTTGCTATTAAGAGAAATGACAGAAGCTCAGAGGGTTTGGGTCTGCATAGCTAGGGCATTTAGTGCCTAACGAAAGTTACACGGCCCCACTGTAACTTACTTTCCTCATATGTAAAATTGTATCTAATAGTAAAGAATTTACGGGATGGTTATGAATGCTAAATTTATTCATATTTCTAATTTGCTTAAATAGTATCCAGCACAAAAAAAAAAAAAAACCCTATGTGGACTTACCAATTAAATACAGGAATTGATATTGGAGTGTTCACTATATAAATTGCTGACATGTCTCTAAAAGTTAGGTATTTGTTTACACACATGTGCCTGTGTATTGAAGAGTCTGTAATTAACTCCTATTTTTGTAGTAAATGCATATCTAATACAAATGTTTATATTTCTGGTGGCAAATGAACATTGAATATATAATACATTAAATAATTTAATCTTTGGATTTCTTGTATTTATATTTTCTATATATAGAAAAATAACTGATTCCAAAATCCAATTCCATTTAATGACTTGACTTTGAATAATGACTGTCTTCACATATAAGCCTATACAGAGTATTCTTTGTAATACTGTCCTCTTGTGTTCTTTTTAGATTCTTTATCTTGTTGACTAGGAGTGGCGTTTTTTAATTGTCTTTACTACCAACATATTTAGCTACTCATTGTATAAACTCCAATATTTTATACTCAGTGGGCTGTAAGTGCAAGTCCGAGAGTTTTAGCAAGATTTCATAAGCCTGAACTTGCATTTCTGTAACAAATTATCTTACAGTTTATGCTTTTCAGATTTGTTTGATGTCATTTCTAGTCATAATTGTTCTATAACAGCTTAGATATGTCTTTAAATGTAGGCCTTACACTATGCGTGTTAGTGAGTCTGGTACTGGCATGATTACAGAGGAAAGGAGAAAGAAGCTTGTCCAATTTTCTTATAGGCCTCAGGAAGTGATTGCCCTTGATGTTTGAAGCATTCATTTAAGTCCAAACAGCCACAGTGGAATAAACTATTCTAAGCATGTTTTTGAACTGTCTGGTAGTGCAGTACATAAATCAGTGTGGTCCCATGGGCAGAAGATACAAAAGGATTTAACTTCATATATAAAGGAAAACCATCGAAAACCAGAAGAATTTTAATTAAATTGAAAATGTGGATCAGTGCATTAGCTGTGTTTAGATGGGGATGTGTACTGCCTTCAGATTCACTGAGACAAAGACAACACTGAAAACCATAAAGTTTAATAGAATTTTATGGTACAAGAAAGCTTTCGTGCTTGTATGCAAGGTTGATTTTTTTTTCTTAGCTGTGTGTGTATGTGTGCATTACTGAAGGTTGAACTCAGAACATTCACACTGTGTTATACCACAGGACATTGTTTACTTTTTATTTTGAGACAGGGTCTCTAAATCACTAATTCCCCCAGCAGACCTATGTCGTGTGATCCTCCTGCCTCAGCCTCTGAGAGTGGTGGGTTTAGAGTCATTCACCACTACTTCTGGCTCCTTTGTCTTTTTTGTTGTCTATGTTAGTAAGAACACTAACTAGAAATTAAAATGGCTCATATAGTACTTACTTTTCTCTTTGAAAAGTTCTATAAATGAGTGGGTATGTATAAAATTACAACCAAATATGGGCAAAAGGAGAATGAATTTTATTAAGTATTTTAATAGTTTAATACTATGTATCTACTTTTAGCATTTGATTAGTTTATTCCAAAAATCTGAGTATGAATGATCACATTACAGATTAATATTACTCATTATAGATAATAATTATATTGCTACTTTATTATTTAAATATATTAACATTGTATAATTAGATTGTTATAGTAGTAATAGGAATTAATGTTAAATTATAATGTTATAATTTTTTTCTTAGATAATTCAACTTTTAAAAATTATGGAAAAATATTGATTTGTTTAAGCCAGTGCTTTAGTTTTGCAGAACAGTTAAAGAGAGAGGCACACTGAGACATAGAGTGTATTCTATCATAGAAGGAAAGTGGGGTGGTGAAAGTTGGATAAAAAGAGGATAAAGTAGTAGTCTAAGAAAATACAAAAGAGAAATAGAAAAAACCAGACAAGACAAATGAGAAGTTAAATTGGTACTCAATTTTTTGTAATCTACGTCTACATTAACATTTATTACTTTGAAAATTCCAATAGTAAAGTAGAAATACTTTAACTTCAAAGTATTCTTTGTGTTGTCCAAAGTCCAATCCCTACCTTCTTGCTTCATGAAAATGGTGGAGAAGTTTTATCACTAGATGTTGGAGAAAGTTTTTCATCATTATTCCCTGTTCCATTAAAATTCCTATGTTGTAGTCAGGGGCTGTGAGGAGAACAGTTAGAATCAGAACATGGAGTTTATAATATTGTTTTATGATGGTCACCCAGAGCTAACACAAGAAAATGCAGGAAATCTATCCACAACACTAAAGACATAGAATATTCAGCCAAGGTCCTGAATTCCAGAGCAATGTCCCGCATGAGTCCATATGAAGGCCCAGAGCTCATGACAGTGCCTTCCAGGAGTCCAACTGGAGGTCTAGATCCCACAAGAAAGACTCACGCCAGTCTCTTTTATGGATTCATGCTGGGAAGGCCCAAAGGTCAGCGGTGGAAACTAGAAAGTCTATGCCAACGGGGTGAAGGAGCTGTGCTGGTAGGTTGAGGGTTCTACACTGGAGCCGAGAAGTCACACTCAAAACAAAGACCAGGTCCGTCCTGAAAAGCACCACAGCCATCCTCAGCGACACGGAGGCCCCGAGCTCCTCCGATGACAAGCACAGTCGAGTCCATGCCAGAGAGCCAGCTTGAGGAGTTTATCCTGGAGACCAAGTGGCACACGTCTTCCTCTCCGGAGCCAGGAAGCAATGCTCCATGTGAGGGTTTCTCCAGGAGAAACAACGGCTCAAACAACAGCTCCTAGAACCCACAAGGCCACAACACCACAGGCTCTAATGCCTTCTTCCCCACGTCTCTATTTATCCTGGCCACCTTCCTCAGGTGAAACATCCACGCTCAGCGCCATGCTGATTTAATTCCGCTGGCGTTAAGTTGACCACCAGTTTTTAACTCATAACATCCTAGTACCTGATCTGTTTTTTTATTGAAAACTCTTATTTTTCTAGCTGGAGGTTTAGCTCAGCAGGCACAAGCGCCTACCTGGCAAGTGCGAGGTCGCAAGTTCGATCCCCCTTACAAAAAAAAAAAGTCTTGTTATTACTTAAACTATTGAACTATTCTAATACCTCTTGCTCTCTCACTATTAAGATGAGCTCATATTACCTCTTAATTTACAAAAAGCAAAGCAATTTAGTAAGAACTTTCTTAATGATGCTGCTTATTTTCCACCATTTGCTAGCTTTTTTTTCTCTTTTCAAGAATGAACCTGCATTTTACTTTTCTGAGTTCGACACCCTGCTGACCTCACGCAGGAGAGCTCACCAGTCCCTAATATCAGCCAGACCCTGTCTCTCCATTTGTCATTTCCTTCTCCATTATTTTATCTTCAACTTGGATCTTCCCAGGAATTTTGAACATGGTCAGCTGTAAAATACATCAAAATACTTTCTTTAATCATTACATCTGAGTGAAGAGTACCTCCAAAATATTTCTATATTTTTAAATTTTATCAGATACTTTAACTATCAATTTTATACCACATTGATTTTAGCATTATGCCAAAGTCAGGAATTATTCTGTAATTCTCACACTTAATTCATTGCTTGGTGTGTGGTTACTACACATGATTACTGCACTTTTATTAAATTTCTGTTGAAATTTCTCCCTAATTTTTTTTGTCTTTTTGAGATTGCTCTAAAATTTAAAGAAACTTTCTTTTTAAAATATATTTCCTTCTCTCTCATGACTTTTTAAAATCTTTCAAAGATTCACCACCTTATCGCATTATTTAATATGAGCAAAATATGACTTTCTGTCTCATTTTCAGTGATTTCTGCTTTTTATTTTTGTCTCTCTGCTTATTTACATTTATTTTGATCTTAAAAATTTCTTCTTTTGTTTCTTAAATAGATAGTTCAGATCTGAGAATGTTTTACTATTCCAGTGTAAGATTCTGTATTACTTTAGGGGCTTTATTGCTATAATGCAGCTTTAATGCTTTCTCAGCAGAGCTGTAATCACAACTTTTGATATACTACAGTTTTTGTTCAGTTCTAAGAATTTCCTTTTTCTCTCAGAGTCCGTTTTGGTCTATGAATCATTTAGAAACATGTTCTTTAATTTTCCAGAACAGTTAAAGAGAGAGGCATACTGAGACATAGAATGTACTCTATAATAGAAGGAAAGTGAAACGGCGAAAGATTTTTCCATTATCTTTTTTAACCTACCTAGTTTAATTACATTATAACCCAATGGCATATTTGGCATAATTTATTGAGGTATATTTAAGTATCCCAAAATATTATATTTTGGTGAACATCTCATATGCATTGAATGTATATATTTCCCCCTGTAGTTGGGCTGTAGTGTTTTGTAGATGCCTTGATAGTGCTATTCTTCTATATCCTTGTTGATTTTCTGTTTTATTACTGAGAAAGGGGTGTTGATATCTCTAATCAAGGTTATGAATTTCATTGCTTTTGGTTTTGTCAGTGTTCTGCTTCATGCACTTTGCAGCTTTCCTTAGTTGCATTTAGAATAATAATTTCTCCTTTGTCAGTTTATCATAATAGCATTTTATAAAGTTTGTCTTTATCCCAGCTAGTTGTTCATTCATTTTCAAATAACATTTGAAAGTTATTTTGCTTGGTATTAGTATAGACATATGAGACATTTTCTGATGTCATTAATTTTAAATGAATTATTTATGGGTATCAAATAGTTGGTTGTATTTTTTAACCCTACTACCTTTGTCTTAATGTGTTTTGGTCATTTTGGTTAGATATAAATACTGAATTATAAATATAATTATTGAGTTACTGCTATAAGATTTTCTAGTATATTGGTCATTTTCTCTTCATTTTTCTATTTCTTATTTTTTGATGTTTTTCAAGTTATTATAGCATTCTATTCTGTCTATTCTGAGTACAATTTTGTATTATTTTGCTGGAGACTATATTACTATTACATACAGAAGCTAATGATATTTGAAAATGGCAAAAGTAAAAGGTTGCAAACGAGAGTAAGATTTCAGTGGCTTTGGTAACCGCAACAGCTTTATATCCATTAATTAATTTTGACTGTAATTAAAAGCTCCCCAAATCACACTGTCTTGGAGTTGATAGTTTCATTTAAGCATTGTAGCAAATATTTAAAGAATTGACATTAAATTTTTAAATTCTAAAAATAATCTAAATTTTTTGTTCTTTTTATTATTATAGTTTAGTGTAACTGGCAATATGGTTTAGAACTCCAGCCTATTAGATTTGAAAAATAAATGTTAATCTATTTGATCATAAAAATTGCAATTACCAATACTGTTACTGAGAATGTACCCATATGTTAACAGGAGCATGAATGCTTTTCTGCTTTTATATATGAAAGTAGCTAATGCTCTATTTTCTCCAGTATGTACTTATTGCCCTCTCTTTACTTCTTTGACTGCTTTTCTCTAATGGAATAAAACAGCATCCAGAAATTTTAAAAGACATTTTTTGATCATTGGTGTAAATTTTACAAAAAAAAATTTTTTTTAGGTGACTCAAGGGTGAATGAATCATCAACAGATGGTTTCAATTTTGCTTTTTACCAAACATGTGCTCACTAATAGTAAATCAAGCAGTTCAGTTGTCTGATTTTTCACACATTTTAAAATCTGTTTTTAAGCATAAATCACATAAATTTAAGACGTTTCAGTATTTTGGTGGGATTTACTATCAGATATTATATTTTTATATGTGACAGGAGAAAGTAATTAATTACATTTAAGGAATATGGCATACAAAATAAGTTTTTTTAAAAAGCAGGAATATTTAAAAATCTTGTTTTTGTTAAACAAACATGTCCTAGTAAAATTTCTGGTTTAGATCTGAACATTTTTCTAATTGAGAAAAAATAAATTTATGAAGTTATATGCATTCTGGCCACTAATCAGTAAAGTATTTTATTTTTTATATTTTTTTGGTCATGCATATTAAAAACAGCTTAAAGTATCTTGTAAAGAATGATTGTAATTTTCTAGTAAAAGTAATAATAGGAGGTGACAAACATTTCCCAAATTAATTTCATAATTATGGTGTATTAATTAAGTATCTCCAGAGAAACAAACCAACAGGGCATAAGTATTTTTGTATTATTATAAGGAATGTGTATATTATTTGAGACATATATCATTTTAAGTAACAGACTCACACAATCTTTGGACTGAAAAGTCTAAAATCTGTAAGGGCGGGCTACTAGGCTGAAAACTAAGACATATTCCTATGTTACAATTAGACAGAATTTCTCTTCCTCTAAGAAATCTGCCTTTGCTCTTAAGATCTTCAGTTGGTTGGATAAGATCCATCTATATTATCTAGATTAATCTATTTTACTTAATGTCAACTGATTATAGATTTTAACCACATCTACAAAATACCTTCTCAGAAACCAGTGGATTACTGTTTGATTAAACATCCAGCTAATATAAACTTGCCAAATTGACATATAAAACTTACATCTGCTTGCTTCTTTCAAACTTACATGTCATATTATACATTTAACATATATATAATACATTATACACATAGTATATATCTATTAGCTCAACTATTAGATAATGTATTAATTTAAAAACTATCACTAATATATGCTCATAAATATTAATTAGTTATTCATATGGTGTAGGTCTGCATATTCATTGACTGATCTAGTGTTTAAAAAACATTTATTGTGTCATAATCTGATGCACAAACAACAAATATGGCTTTATAACTACATACTGATAAGGTTAAATTTTATTAAAATTAACAGAAGTAGTGAATTTGTGGAGATTAATATATCATCACCAGTTTTGTATTCGAAAAAGAAAGTTCTGAAGTAGAAACATTCATTTAACATTGGGTAGCAGTTTTATAAGTAAATCATTATATTATGTTATGTGCCCAATATGTTTTGATAGGTTAAAAAATAAATATCTTTTCTCCAAAGAGTTTATAATTCTGTAAGAATCCATTCACCTCTGAATTCTGGCTCTATGTGGTATGGAGTGAATTATGGTAATTTGTAGTAACCAAATTACCATAATTGGTAATTATACCAATTGGTTTCTTATCAGTGCAATAGGAATTACATAACATAGTATTTTAATTTTTTTAATGTTTTAAAATATCATTTTTAAGACTGCATTATAAAATCATTCGCCAGTGGGTAGAATGGATACATTATTCATAATGATTTGATTCCAGGAAGGAAATTAGTAATTGATGGTCTACATTTTAGAACTGAGCTCAAGATATGTTTTTTCTTATTGGTAGTCATAGCTAAATTGCCTTCATAAAATAATGAAAGCTAAGCTCACAGACTTACAGAAAAAATTACCAGTAAGTAAGAAATAGAGTGGACAAGAGCAAAAAGGTATATTTTAAGGTTAGATAACCATTAAGTAAACACTAAGATAATCAACTAGTTATGAACTATATATGGGCAAAGTGTCTGCGATATTTGAGGATTTCAAATGCTACTACATGCTAAACATTGTTACTTTGTAGACTGTGTTATCTATGGTCTCCACATTAAAACTCATTTTTCAGGTTTGACCCTTATATAATATGGAAGTTTTCACTGTAAAACATATGCTATGAGGAAGAAAAGATTTTGCTCTTAGCATCAAGTGGTTTGATTTCATTTGTTGTGCTCATTTTTATTAAAAATATGCAGTGAAATGCAATTATCCTGATACTATTAGTCATATACATATTTGATGTTTTGTGAATTTAAGAAAAAATAGACCAGTTTGTATGTCATTGCTTTCTGAATGAAGTTCAAGCCTTCTTCTCATTCTCTGAATTGCCTGCAATTTTCTGTGTACATCAGGACTCATTCTTTATATTTGCTTTCTATTTTCATCTTGACAGGAATGGAATGGAGTCTTCAGTGGTCACCATTATCCTACCCTTTGTGGATTTAGTCTTTGACTCAGGCTTGAGTTTACCATAACTTATTTTTACAGTGATCCCGAGAAGCAGCCAGCCCCCTTGGCAACATTTCCTTCTTACTCAGCTCATTTCAAAATATAGATTTTCTCTCTCTTCAGAGCGTTTCTAGTTTCAACCTGAAATATTTAAAATGAAATGAATGTTACGCAAATACCTGAATTCCCTTATTCTACTTTGACTTGAAACTTCGTAGAGCCCTCTATTTGCAGTGTTAACCATAGTTGTTTCTCAGACTAGCAATATTTTCTCAAACAATTTCTTAGTGCAGTATATTTTTTATGACAAATGTTTTCAGATTTTCTTATGCTTCATGGTCATTAATATCACCAAATTTGTATCCCAAATCCATACCTTGTATGGTATTAATTTACTAAAATTATTTGCAATAATCAGTGAAACACAGAGTAAGTTGGGGCTGGGTTACTCCTTTTCTGATTTTTGAGATCTTTTATAGTTTCATTTTGCTGTTGACTGTATTTTTTATTTATGTATTTTCCTCCTCAATAGTGAATGTTTTACACATGGAATGAATTCATATGTCCCGAATTTTCAAATTATCAATTTCTTATTTTCTCCCCATCCCTACTTTTGGTGACCTACTAATTATGGATTTATTTTCACACAGCTAATTTTATAGCCATGTCTGCCATACAAATAAATGGCAATTAAAATATGACCATATCTTGTTTATCATTATAACTGATAGGCTGGTGTAGTGCTTCTAAACTTGAGTGTGTACCCAAATCAGCTAAGGTTTGCTTAAAATCTGCCAGACTGCTGGGATCCACTGCTAAGCTGTTGACTGAGGAATTCAAGAGTGAGATCGGAGAATCTGAATTATGAACAAGTTCCCTGGCAATGCCACTGTTGCTTGTCAAGGTAGCATGCTTCAGAAACCATGGCTATAAAACATAAAGAATATTAGATTCTAGTCATATTGTTCAAATAAAACAGCCAGGTGTCATTTGCTGAAGAGGGCACACTTGACATTGTATTTAAGATATAGCTGTGACCTTCTTTTTTTAAAACAGTCTTTCTTAAGGCTGAGTTCTTGTGTTCTGTAAATAAAACTGGAATTGAAAAATTGGCTGTATTTCTCACAAGTCATGTGGCTCACCAAGGTCAGTTTTGTTTGCTGTATCACTTAAAATACAATTCTCCTTACAACTGCTTGGCATGGCTGACTGCACTTTTTTTACGTTCATAATACATTTTGACACTGGGAAATAAGAAGCTATGAAAATAAGGTTGATAAACCAGCAAAGAAGTTTTTCCCTTAAATGGTCACAATCTGTGAAGAGCTGATAAGAAAAGAATCCTTTGGGACAATGACAAAAAACTTAAAGCCATCAACCCCATGTCAGCAATAGGCAGGAAAACAAATGGAACTTCAAACAACTCAGAACAAATGCGGCAAATCAGAATCCAAATTCAAAACTTCTTTCAACCTTATGCCTCTGAAAGACAATTTAGGTGCACAAAGGACTGTGGGAAACTCCAAGTCGATAGTTACATTATGTCTTTACTTTTGACTGTCTTTTTTTCCAACTGAGGTTAATTTGTCTCAGTAAAGTGTTTTCTCATTTTCTCTGTGGTGCCTCTCATATCATCTCTAATGTAAGATGCTCAAGAAAGAACTGAGGCAGTGCAAGGGTAAGTTGATTATTGAAATTATCTGTTAACTATGATGCATTAGCATAATTGAAGTACAGCTTAGCAGATTTGCATTGTGCTTTTATATTGTCTGTTCAAAGAGTTTTAAAGCTGTAAACTGTTACTGGAAAGAATTCCTAATGAAGACAAATAGTTAATTATAGACTCATAGTTCAATAGATATTGCAATATGGTTAATTGTTCTCTGATTTTCAGAGTATTATTTAAAGATAAGTACAACTTTTTTGACTTTAAAATAAGTTATGTGAAGATTTTGGTGTCAATACTTAAACAGAATAATACAAATGAATGGCAGCCAACAATGAATCATTTGGGGTTGTAATAAAATACTAAAATTTAAAATTGTTTTAAAATTGTGCAATTAAGAGAGACGGGATTAAAATCTATTTTCACTAAATCTCTTAAACTTTAGGCATTATTTTATTCAAGATACTCTTCTAAATGACTTATATAGATAATGCAATTACGCATGTAGATTATGCAAAATTTAAATTTGTGTTTCTCCTGGAAACAAAGAAACAAAGTAACATTAGTGAAGTTGGAGCTGCTGTTTCTGTTCAGCAGATACGGAAACTTTGCCTGAACTGCTACATATTACTTCCTGAATTGTGAGCTGAACAGCTGCTTAAAATGCCATGAAGTCTTCACTACCATACTTTTAGAGAAACGAAACACTTAAAGCTCTTGAAAGTGCTAAGTCACGTAAGAATGGGCTAATACTGAAGCTAAACTTGAACCCATGCTATTCTCTTAATAATATTCCCTCATTACAAATGTTTATCAAAGTTTTGGAGGTCATTAATATGGACAAACTCTTACTGATTAAAAAAATTTTAGTAGAAATAACTTTGCAAAGTGCTGTTTGGATGGTAAAAGTTGGTGAGTCCTTGAACAACATGATGTAAACACAGATGTTTATAGCATGAGGATTTTGGAGTAACGTAGAAAGATCTTGCTCAATTGACATGCAAAAGTGAGCAAGAAAACAGTGCAGTGTTTTGAGGGATTATAAGTGAGTAGGAGATTCAGGGTGAGAGCCTAGCGACTTTTTTTGAATGTGCAATGGAGGGAACTGAGTCTCCCTATCAACAGACATGATAATATTGATTTTTGTCATATTTTTCACATCATATGTTTCCTATTGTTCCAAATTACAAAATAATACGAATTTATATTCTCAGTAATTCTCATACTGAATCATTACAATACTAAAATGAGTTTCCTTTAAGAACTGGTAAGGAGAGTTGAACATACAAGGGAAAAAGTAGCTTCCAGGGAAGAGATGGGAGTGGTGTTTCCTGAGGAAAAGTGTCTCTCTCAGGATTTCCATGATTCTGGGGCTCAATCCTCCTCAATGTTTTGAGAACCAAATTGTCAGCCTGTAGACAGTGTAGACAGTGTAGACACTGTAGACTAAAGTGAGCATAAAAATATATACAGATTTTTTTTATTATTTTCAGTGTTCTAGGTAAGGAAAAAAAGGATAAGAAGTATATAGATAAAGAAAAATTGTTCAGTAAAGTAGTAGAGACAATAGAATGACTGGAATGCTGGTATGTTGTATTATTTTTAGAAATAGCATAAAACTATCAGAGGGCTAAGTAAAACGACAATAATAGTAATGTGTTTAACAAAGCTGTATTTTCACAATCCTGAAATCATCTGATGTTGATTATCGTAAGTTAGGAAAGATCATTTTAGTTATGACACTACATAAATATTTGGTTTTACTTGTAACTGAATTAAGAAAATCTCATTGTCCTATTTCATAATTATATAATTACTATATTTTATTAAGATGGAAAGCATTGTAATTATTGTGCAATCTTTTACAAAATTATTTTATGTAGCAAATGATAATTCATAGGTACAAATTGTGTTCTTTAAATGAAAATTACTATTGTTCTTTAATTTTATCCCCAGAAGTGATCATAGTATCTCTTCCTTCTTTAACTGTAGATTTAATAACAGTAATTTTCTTTTGAAAGAAGTAATGTTAGAGTAGAAAACACTGACAGTGGTCTAAAGCGACCTTGTAGTAATACAGTAATTAGGCAACATCAGAGTTGAGACTCACTGCAAGAAACAGAAGAAAGAGGGGACACTTTTGCATTACAAATTTTCCCAATACATTCATGAATCATTCAACAAATCTGTACTGTGTCTTACCATTATGAAGCAGCAGAGGAGTCAATAAAAGTATTCAATAAACATATAGATGACAAATATTGAATAAAATTTAGATTTTCATTTATTAATTTATTTATTCTATTTATAGAAACAGTAGCTTTTTCTCATGGAATTTACATTAAATGAATATTTTGAGGGGAATGTATACAAGCCTGAAATTTTGACTGTGGAGAACAAGAGACACAGTTGATTGAAGACAGAAAAGAATAAAAGAGCACAACTGAGGTGAAAGAAAATGCAATTCGTCTTCTCAAAATGAAATGATTTAATTTAGAGCCAGTGGGTGGCCTGGTGGTTGCAGTAGACAATGGGTATAATTTTCTGCGTATAATTTGAGGATTAGCAGAACAGTGGGTGCCCCTGGAAAATTTGTGTAGGATGACATGACACAAAGACTCTTACTGAACTATAAGAGAAACTCTTTGACTAACCTATGTGAAATTTCAAAGTCAAAAGATAGGTAGAAAAGTCACAGCCAGTACAAGAAATCGGAAGGGTATAAGGAGAGTCAAGATAAGAACATTAACACAAACAAAATCTTAAAAGAGATGGTCAAGAGGAAGATTGCCATTTCCATTATCAATGTAACAGAAATCTTACGGTAAAACAAAAGAAGACAAAGCAAAACACATTGGATTTGTTGACTGTCCTCAGAAAGAGCTGCCTTTACTGGACTAGCACAAGCCAAAGCAAAGGACCAAGAAGACAGGAGGAGTGGTCAGGCGGAAGGAGCCCGTGCAGCTCAGGTACTGCATTCTAACTCAGCACAATGGACGTGCCCATGAGGAACTAGGTGTTCTCTCATAAGCAAATATGTGTTCTAGAGTGAACCATTAACAACATTTAAGGAAAAAGGCTTTGTTTTAAATAGATTGGTGGAAACATTTTTGTAAACCTAAAAATCACAGCAATTATGTCTAGAACCTATAAGCATAAAGATTTTATGATTTAGAAACTATTGAGTGAAACCAGAGAGCTTTCTCTTGTGAATAATAGAGTAGGCCTGCTTAGCTACAAAGGTAGCAAAGAGATGAAAAGAAACAATGAGGATCATAAGGATTGAAGAACGAAGTGCTTGGATGTGAAGAATCGAGCTGCTAGTTGTTTCCGATGGGCAAACTTGGCTGAGTATTTACACTGCTGTCTTTTATTAAAATCCATGACAACTTGACTCAGGTCATATCCCTTCTGCTATGAACATGAGATCAGAAATGAAATAAAACATTAAAAATAAGATCTAATCAAACACTAAAGCATGAGTGGAAAGATTCCAAGAGAACAAAGACTAATAAAATCCAACAAAGTGCAGCTGCCAGCATCACGGCCACTGCTGATCTTTACCCTGATCCAGGTCTTGAAAGGCTGAGGTTCCTGCTTGTAAACCTCACAGGAAGACAAGAGAGACCTCCACAGGCAGTTGCAGGTGAATAAACTGAATTTGCTAATCCTGCAGTAAGAGACGCACAAAAATATTTTCATAGAAATTTTCCATTCATGAAACATGAACTAGAAAAGCTACTCACAAAGATATGCATCTTCACAATTTCTGTTTTGTGCAGAGAGAAAGGTGGGAAGCAACAACAGAAAAATGAGGTCTTTGGAGCCCAATCATGTCCAAATACGTGTTTCAAATTTAGTAGACCTGCTGAAAATCCATCCTAGACCATTGGAACTCATGAAAGCTAATCACAAATTAAGAAACTGAAAGAGTAAAATCAGACATTACAAAATGTTTGTTATTATATGTGATTAAAAGTGAGTCTCTGAGACTACTATCATACAAATAAATAGGATTGATTATTACAGATAATCAGATGAATACTCAGGGGGAAACTTCTAAAGAGGCTTCTGAGAAATCCCATGATCTACACTCTGTAAGCCAGTGACCCGGGAAAGTCAATGGTGTAATTTAGTCTTTGAAGGCCTGAGAACCAGGCATGCCTATGATATAAATCAGCATTTGAGAAAAGACTAGATGAGATATTCCAACCCAATTAAATATTCTGGAAAAAAATGATGAATTTCTCTTTCCTCTATCTTATGTTCTATGCAAAGTCACAAGAAAATGGCTGATGGTCAGCCATATTGGGGAAGGTTGCTTGTTTTTTTGAGTTTCTCAATACAAATATGAATCTGATCAAGGAAATACCCTCACAGACAATAAGCATAAGTGTTTAATCTTGTCATCACGTGATTCATTCTCACTGACACAAACAACCTTCATTTATACTCAATGAATAGATGAAGCTGATTAGAAAGAGGTAGAAAGAAATGGGTAAATTGAGAGATGTATTGAAGGAGACTACATAGCATGACACACAGAAACTGTAGCAAGTAATGATATGACTGGTAGGGTGCAGAAGGAATCTTTTGAGAAGTTTATGATATTCAGCTTTTAACATGGGAAGTGGTTAGATGATCATACTCCACTTTGTAAAAATTCTTAGAGCTCCGTAAGTAAGAGTGGTCTACTTCCAGAAAGCACTAAAAAGCTATTAAGTAGAAATACATAAAGGAAATGTGATTTAAAATTTTAAAATAAAAAATGTAATATAAACTACTCTATTAATATTAGAGCATTAAAATGGATTGAAAACAAGGAAAACTTTATCAGAAATACAGAACTCTCAGATGGTTGCAATGCAAACAAAAATCTACCTATTGAAGAATAGAGAATGATACTTGTCTAGGTTACTTTTTTCTCATTGTTGAGACAAAATATCTGATGCCCATAGTGAAACAAGGGAGGTATATTTCTTACAGTTTTGGGGTGTCTGTCCATACTTAGCTGGCTCCAAGGCAACATGATATGACAGGGCAAATGTTCATGACCACCACGAATAGCAAAGGCAAAAAGATCAAGAGAGAGAGACAGAGAGAGAGAGAGAGAGAGAGAGAGAGAGAGAGAGAGAGAAAGATATGTCTCCTTCCCATACCGGTACTGTATGCCTGCTCCACCCCTGGGCGGGTACAGCACCACATCACCAATCTCAGCACCTATCACGAACACCAGACTCAGCCACATCCATGATTGCATGAGGCTTGAGGTGACCATCCCAACACAAACCATAATAACAATTTTGATAAAATAACAAATGTTGTTTAAAAGAATCTTATACAAAACACAAAGACAAACAAAGTATAAAATTCAAGAAGTGGAAAATGGTCAAGCAGGGGTATGCATTATCATTGTTAGTATAAAATTAAGCATTTCATAGAAATTACTGAATGCCAGATAAAGGAAGTAATTAATCAATAACAAAGAATAATAATTCATTAAATATTGTAATCATAAGATTACAATATTCATGTAATGCAGAAAAA
>PVJX010005283.1:0-86616 GCA_004027295.1 Dolichotis patagonum
GCAAACAGGAAGAGAACAAAGTAGGAAAGAGGGAAAGATGCTTTCTCTGTCTTCAGATCCTTGAAAAAGAAAGTAAACCTATTCTGTGTTGTTCCATTGAGCAAGGGTGTCCTCAGTGGGTTAAAGTTACAGGGCGGAAGCATATGGCCCGATTCCCTCTGGGCTGCAAGCAGAGGCCCCCTTCCCAGCAGGGCTGCTGAGAAGCTGGATGAGAGGAACATTTGACAACAGTTGAGCTAAATAATTTCACAGTTGCCTGTAATCCTAATTTCTACGAGAGACTTGTTAGGATAAAATTTAAAGATAAATATCTTTCCAGAAATCCCTGGTCCCGAGTTCAGGAATTAACAGAGCATCTACAGTAACCCTGATTGTTCTCTTGGCAGGAAGGAGATCGCCTTAGTGATGAAGACTTATTCAAGTTTTTAGCTGATTACAAGAGATCGTCATCCTTACAGCGAAGAGTCAAGGCAATCCCAGGTGTGGCGAGCTTGTCTTCCTCCTCTTGAGTTGTGCCCAAGCCGTTTGTGATTGGATGCGTCTTTGTCTAATGCTACAAGGGCAATGTGGAAGTTGGAATTCAAAGTTATAAATCTGAATTGGTTTGCATTTTTGGCACATCTGTGGGTTTTTTTTTTCTATTTTTCTTAAAGGATTGATTCTATAAATACTGTTCTTCAGATCTAGTTTCTCAGATTGCTGTTGAACAGAATGGCCTCTTTTATCCAATAAAATATTCTGTGGAACCCTGAGTATAAAAAAAAAGCGAATGATCTGAGGAGAAACCAGAGTGTGTGATACGCTTTGGTATGAAGGATGAAGACACTTTCCCTGTTCTCAGTAAAACTGCCCCATAAGGACTTCTGTAGCACCTTTGGGGCCTACAGTTTGAAAACCACCATATGTTACTGCTGGCAATGTAGGGAAGCTGTTACCTAAGTATACCAATATGGTGATTCTAGAAGAAACTATAAAGATCCTTTGATCCACTTCTGCTAGTTTTTCAAACTATGGGAAATTAGTGGAGAACTCCAAACCCCTTACACTTGCACAGTTTACCCTTATTTGTACAAAAGCAGCACAACATGGCGATCTTTCTAGATTCCTTCCTAACATGATAATTTCTTTACTGAATCTGTCCTGTGCTGCTTCTTTAGGCGTGCTGAGACTAGAGGTCTCTCCGGCTCCAGAGGTAATCAGCAGCTGTCTGACTCCTGAAATGTTGCCTGTGATACCCTTTCCTGAAAACCGGACACGTCCACACAAAGAAATTTTGGAATTTCCCATCCGAGAAGTGTATGTCCCTCATACTGTGTACAGGTAAGAAACATAGGCTCTGGGAAAACCATTCAAAATTCCATATTTTTTTAGAATATTTTCCTTGTTCTCCAACCTTTCTGCTCCCTAAGTTTTGGGGAAAATGAAATACAGTATTTACATGGCTCTGGATAATTGCTAGATCTTTGCATAAGGGTTTATCTCATTGTCATTAACAGGAAAGTGTATCTGCAGTCCTAAGTGTAATTTAGGTTTTTCTGCTCCTTAGGTTCAAGGACCTACCTCAATAGCTTTTGCAGCTTGTTCATTTCAAATTCCACAAAGGCAAATCCCTTTGGATCTCCAGCGGACTTATAATGTGTTGTACTTATATATACAACATCGCTACATTTACCAAATACTCTTTCTATCCAGTTGGGATTAACATTTTTAGGAAATAATCCCTGCAGCAAATAAAAAGCAATATTAGAACTAAGGCTTTCACAGCTAAAAAACCTTAGGTTTACCCTCAGGATGACAATAAGTATTTACCTTTTTTACATTTTTTTTAAAAATGTAATTTAGAATGATGGTGGACATATTATCTTCAAAAATGGAACAACTTTCCTAGTCATTACCTTGGTTTTCTTCTGTACAGAAGGAAGATGAGGCAATAAGAGTCATGACTGAGCCATGCTAGTTGCCTGAAAGACTAGTGACCAGGCCAAGATGAACTTTGTGCCAGGGAATTTACAGTAATGGCAGAAATGCCCTGTGTGCTGCTCACAGCCACCGGACTTTCAGCATTTGGCTGGTCAGTGATGGAAGTGTGGCTGATGGGATGAAGGAAATAAAACATAATCTAATTTGTTTTAGTTACTTTAAACTTAAGTAGCAGCAGGTGGTCGTTCCGCCCATAGTGGGGGGATAAGGAGGCAGATACTGAAGGTCTGGACAGCGAGGCTGCTGTCACTTGCAGGGGTCACCTGTGAGCCACATGAGTACTCATCCACATACATCTGTCCACAGCACTGCTCATGCACTTTTACTGTTTATTCTGGGAACACTGTTTTGAAATGCAGTAAAGAATGCTATATCGAGCATCCACAAATGACATTTTGTTGTTTTTATATTTCTATATATGACATAAAATCAAATCATAATGGTTAAATGAACCTTCTTTATCCCCAGAGTTCTACCTTACTCCTAATCATCACTGTTATCATGATATTATTTTTATATTCATTTCAAGTTTATGCAGTGGCCCTATGTTCCATGTGCTGAGTACCTTGCTTTTTCATGCAACAGTATTTTTTAATTTTTCCTTTTATCAAGTATTACTATGTAATCATGAATTTTACTGACTCAATTCTGTTCTGTATTTAGTTTTTTCTTTTTAGATTGTAGTAAATTTAACCAAGTTGGGCCCCTAACAGCTTGTATTTTAGAAATGTCAATACTGATTTATATAGAGCTACACCCTTCCTTTTGCCTACTGTATAGTATTCCTTTTGTGATGAGGACATTTTTATTTATCCATTGCACTATTTGTAGATATGTATATTTGTTCCAATTTTGGGCTCATACCATGATAGTTCTTGTCTTTGTGCATGTCTGTAAGTTTCCCTAAGGGATACGCCCAAAGACAAAATTATTGAATAGGAGTCATGTGCATTTTCAGTTTTAATCATATTGCTGGGGTTTTCTTTCCAAAACTGTACCAGTTTGCTATCTTGCCAGCAATGTAAGAATAGCCCCATTTCCCCAATTTTTTATCTGCACTTTGCAGTGTGCTGTATGTGGGACTGAAACCCATATACCCCCCACCCCAAATTCCCCAGGCTGAGACCCAGAAAGGATGAGTAAATGGTTCAGTGTGATAAAAACACTACAGTGAGTCATCAGAGAGTCCTACAGCCGCTGCTGGGAGCGATGGAGCCGTCCCGCTGTGTATGGGGGACACTCACGTTTTCCCCACTCCGTCCTTCCTGACTGTACTCTCTGTCCTCATTCCTTAGATACCAGCCCAGCCCCTGGCTTCCTTCCTGAATGAGACAGGCATTCCCAGGATGCAGTCATCTCATTCCCCAGCCCCTAGAGGCAGATTAAGGCATGAAATATTTGCTTAAAGACCTGTGTTTGTGTCTTTTTAGAAACCTTATCCTATAATTGGAAAAAAGGTGCTTGTAGCATTGGAACAAACTCTCACCGGATGAATTCTGTAGTTACTCAGCTGCCCCTGCATCTCGTCACCCTGGGAGTCATTTATAAGTCTCTCCCTGCAGACATTATCCCTTAATTACATCTCAGCGGGACCTGGAATGCTTTAGCGCACTGAGCGATCAGAACCGCAGGTGGGCTGAGGCAGACAAGTCGACTGAGGACTCCACCAGGCAGAGTCTTGGCCCTGGGGGAAGACCTGGCTCCCTTGGGGGCGAGCTCTTTATCTCGGGAATGGCAGGCAATGCCTCCCTCCTCTTTGGCAGGAGCACCTCTCCTTCACTCCCTGGCTGCTGTATTTTATAAGTTGTGAACTCGGCTCCAAATCTTACTGCATGAGAATTGCAAGGTGTTTCGGGGAGCAGCTCATCTAAACCTCTTCCACTGCTGTCAGAGTTTTAGCATTTTTCTCTGGGCCTCATCTGCTTTACGGTGGTTAATTAGGTGCTCCTGACGGTAAGCCTTCCCATTTCTGTCAATTTCCCTTCCTTTTATTCCTTGCCGTCTCACCAGACCTCAAAAAGCTTGCAGCCTCTTGGCTTGTCCATCCTCCACTCTATGGAAGTCTCCTGTAAGCAGAGGTCTCTGCATTGGTGCTGTGGCATCAGTGACACATGTGGCTTGACGTCTTTTCTCTTCTCTATTCTCTCTTCTCTCTTCATGTCAGCTAAGGGTTTGGCTGGCAGCATAAACTGCACTGTTTCAATGCCATTATTCCAGGCTGCAGGTGTAGCAACATACAGGAATCAAATGCTTGAAAATGAAGCTTGGGAGCATATAAATTTAGGGATAATTCATGTTCTGCTTAAGATTCACCTCCTGAATGTGACATGGCTTGACTCATAAAAGGCTGATCTACCTGGAGCTTATGGAGAAGACATCTGTTGAGCCAACAAACACTGAAGGCCTCCACTGACCAGGCCAGGATGTCATAGCCAATTAGTATCCTTTTACCAGGCCATGGAGCCACCTTGGGTGAAGAGAACTGTCATGTAGTTCTAGTGGCAAATGTTACCTGGCCTTGAGTTCAAGTGTTGGCCAGAGCCCCACACTGCAGGATCTAATGTCAGTAAGGTTTTGGTTCAACACCCTGTGAGCAGAATTCGAGTTACCTCTGCCTGTTAGTGTGGTTTCTGCCACAGGCTTGAGGAGCATGGCGTGGGAACGCCTGAAATTGCTTCTGTGTCCTCAACCTCACCATCCTGTCACTTCTTGAGGTGTTGCCTTTCTTTGCCCTGCCCCTTCCAGTGTCTGCAGCCAGGGCCACCATGTTATACTAGGAGGGCTGCTAGTGACAGTGCAGCCCATATGAGCCCTGCCCCCTACTGCCTCAGCCTTCTTCAGGCTGCTTCAAGGAGAGGCCTAGGAAAGAGCTGCCGCGGACTCCTGAGCATTGAGCATTCACTAGACAAACACCCGCTCTGACCAGAGATATCAACCTCTGGAGCAAAAAGCGCTAATCCTAAGAAGACTCTGTCTCCCCAGGCTGGGGCTCTGGTCCTCTGTGGGGGCCCATTGCAACTTCCATGAGTTGGCTGGAGTCACAGTGACAGAGGTAAGCAGCACTGAGAAATCACCAGCAGGGCAATTGCAACTATGAAGGTAGAGTGAAACAGCTGCACAAATTAGGTCAGTAAAAAGGGTTGCCCAGTCCCGCTTCCTTGTCCAGATTTTTAAAACACTAGCTGTTTACCTTGGAGCACATTTGCACCAACGCTGGGCTCATTTTCCGTGTGACCCGTGTGACCCACTGGAGATGCCAGCTGCCTTTCAATGGCAGCAGAATGAAAACAGCATGAGTTGGGGCCGGGGCCCAGGGAGGCCTTCAAGGGCTGTCTATCCTGTGCTGCCACCGGCTCTGTGGGGAGGTCACAGGCGTGCAGGTTGTAATGAGCTTGTTAAGCTCCTCGCCGTCCCATTCACTGGGATTCTATTAAAGAAAGCCACAGCAAGGGCGTTTGCATATCTCACCACAGCCCTGAGAGCCTCTGCAGCCTGTCTGTCCAATTATCAGCCTGTGGACTGCGCTTGCTGGGATCAAGCCCATCAATGGGAACATGAGGTCTCTGATGGATCATTAGCTGCTCTTCAGCCTCCTCCCACTCAGCGAAACAGGCTCAGACCAGAAGTCCAGTCTGGCCTAAGAGGGAGATATCTTCAGCATCACAGCGAAGTCTTCAGGAATGCTCACAGAGTCACAGCCTGCAGGGGAGAAGGATTTCATCAGATGGGAATAGCAGCTGGTCTTGCATGAATGTCAGAGAGTTATGAGTCAGTGAAAAGGATTTTTAAGAAAAGAAATGACCCTAAACTAACTCTGGGTAAAGTGTTAGGGAGGAGCCGTGGCACGGGGAGTATCCTAGAATGGAACTTTATTTTGCCCGAGGAAACGAATGCCCGGTTGAAGCCCGTAACTGGAGTGGGGCTCCCGGATATGGGAGGAAGGGCAGCTGTGCCTGTAGTCAGTCTCACCATGGAGGTTCCCGACCAGGACGTCTGCGGTGGTGTGCTGGGGTCGGACACTCCGGTTTGTTAAGAATCACAGCTTCCCTTTCCACCGAGGAGTCATCCAGAGGTCACGGTGACTCGGCCTCTGGAAACTCAGCAGAGAGGGGGCACCACGTGCTCCGCCTGCTTTAGGAAGCAATCCCAGCATCCCCTTGGCCATGAGGCGAGGTGGATTTGGCAGTGGTCGGGTACTTGTGGGTCAAGAATCTACAGCACCATGGCACATTTCTGCACATGAGGACAGTTGTTCCATAAACAGCTGATTCTGTTGCATGACAAAAAAGCTATACATACTGGCATTATAGCTAATTGATGATTGATAGTTATGACTGTTCAGCCCTTACCTCAGGAAATCACCCACAAAACAATACCTAAAGCCCAGCGTGGTGATGCCCATTTATATTCCTGTCTGCTCAAAAGACCAAGGCAGAAGGATTTCAAGTTTGATCCCAGCCTGGACAACTTAGTTAGACCTAGTCTCAAAATAAAATTTACAAAGGCTGAGGCTGTATTTCAGCGGTAGATCATTTGCCAAGCAGGTGTTGTGCCGTTGGTTCGGTTCCCTGTTCCCCCACAAACAAACAAAGAGCAAACAATATCTTAAAACACTATCAAAAATAGCTTTTCATTCTGTGTTGTTTCTCTAGTTGTTTAAGTTTTATTTATTTTGGAACAGATAGTTTCTTCTTGAGGTTTAAACTGTTTAAAAGTATAGAAGCTCACAGAGTGAAAGATTCTATCGCTCCTGAATACCAGCCGTCCCATTGCCCTCTATGGAAAGAGCTCACCCGTGTGTGTAAATGGTTTGTTTATAAAAAATATCTGTTCCACAAACAACTGACTGCTAAGCCTTGTAAAAACAACTGTTGGGCTTCTGGGAAGAGACACAGTGAGACAAAAAAGGGAGAGGGAGAGGCAGGTCCTTTTATTCTTTCATTTGTTCTTTAAATACTGAGTGCCTGCCCCTGTGATGGACACTGGAGACATAACAGTGGACACAGCCAATGGCAAGAGTCCACGTTTCATGCCCCAGGGCCATTTGTGACTCTTGAGCTGCAGTTTTTCTCATCGTTTACGCTCCTGTCAGATAAGGCTTCAGATATACGAGCTGATACAAGCAGGCATCCTTCCCACCCATCTGTGGCACCATCCTCACACTGTTCTGCACCTCGACTTCCAAGCTGAGCCCTGTTTTGTGGCGAGCACTTTGGTATGAATGCACGCTGCCATCCCTGCCTTTTTAACAAGCTACACTTAGCCTTACTATATGAACACTCATGATCCATCCAGCCCTGTGCCGGTGGGCACCTTAGACATTTCTGCTATTTTGCTCCCACCCATGAGGCTACAGTGAAATATCTTACAAATATATTTCACATGTGTGCACTGCTGTTTACTGGATAAATTACTGCTTTTGAAGCACTCTGCCCTCAGCTCAGCATAAGAAAATCCAGCAGTCCAGCCCTCGATTTTACTTAGACCGCAGTTGCTCACGGAATAGAAACGCTTATAGACAAACTGTTTAGTCCAGATGAGTGTTTGCTGCCTGGGCAAAACCTCATCATTTGAATTAGCCAAGGAATGGAAACAAAATCAAAAAGAAATTCCTAGGGCTAGTGGCAGCTTGCGCTCAGTAGTAGGTGATGGACACAATCCCCACATCCCTGATGCCTTGCTCCAAAACTCACACTGTTTTAGAAGAGTGAAAATATTCAGGAAGCCGGCCAGTGACCCAGAGTCTTTTAGCAGATGTTTTGTAAAGCTGTGGTTGCAGTACACGATGTGACCACTGGAGGACACAATTTGCTCACTTTCTGAAATCCTTAGTATGAGAAAACCGTCGTGGTTACAGCGGAACACGTATTTGTCTTTTGCCTGCGAAGCACAGGGCCAAGAAAAAGTAAAAAGTACCCCAGTGTGCTGAGATATTACTGTTGTCATTTTCTGCGAGGACTTTTGTTCTCATGTGTCAGTTTCTGCCTCCTTTCAGGAGTAAAGTCACGACCTTCAACAATGTCTAATTTTTTTTGGAGATGTAGTGGGAGGGAAAACTATGGTGCAGGGAACAGGGGCTGTGGTTTACTGTGCACATCTACACCTTCTCCAGCCCTCATGTGCAAAACTTCAAGCGCAGGGGGGATTCACCCTGAGGACATGGGCTAGGCAGTGATGAAATATGGAGTGCTGTGTTGGTTTCTGTCACTGCCCCACAGCTCCCAGCACCTGGAGGTCTCACCAGCACCCACTTGCCGCCTGGGTTAAGGTCAGGGTCCGTGGAAGTGGAAGCCAGGCAGCAGCCATGATGCAATCAATAGGCAAATCCAAGATGCCCTGGAGGAGCAGGCCTAATGGTCTGTCTGGACAAGAAGGAGCCCCTTCAATTTCCAAATGCCTTCTTTCTTTGACTTCAATATTTTGTTCATTTGGGAAGTTACTATTTTTTGTGAAAAAATAAAAATACCCATTTTTGAGACAAGGCCACACTGAAGTGGCCCTAGCTGGCCTCAGACTCCTGGGCTCAAGCGATTGTCCTGCCTCAGCGTCCTCAGCTGGGACCTTGGGCAGTTGCCACTGCACCGGAGCTTAAATTATTATTTTAAAAGCATTGCTTTGAGGCAGCTTCTCTTTGATGGATACCCTGCAGGAAACTGCTCTTTCTTTTGCTCTGCGTGTGTGTGGATGGGGGTCTTCTGTACTGTTTAGCTTTTCATTCTGTACAGCAATTTACAGAAGCCCAAAGGCCCTCAGCCCTGCTCTCCCTGAGAGGGTCTCAGGCTTGGCAGCTGGCCAGGCAGGTGGCCAGAACTTGCTCCTGTCCATCTCAAACTCCTCTCCGTCCGCGCTGGGGTCTCAGGCCTCAGGCAGGCTGTTTTAACCCCTCCTCGCAGAGGTCCTGGGGAAATACGAGGTGCTGCGCTGGGGTTTTCCCAGGGGGAAGTGGATAGGGAACCACAAACGCCAAGGTACAAAATAAATAGAAACCCAGAGGACTGGGTTTTGACAGAGTGATGAGGTCATTTTGTCTGTTTTAAGTTTGATGCTGTGGTTTGCACCCAGGGGCTCTGCCCAGAGCCACAACCCCGACCCTATACAAAGGCAGCTGTTTGAAAACATAGCTAGTGAATTAGATTTTTTTTTTAACTTTAAAAAAATGGTTTAAAAATATACCTATTGGGCCGGAGGTTTAGCTCAGTGGCATAAGTGCCTGCTTGGCAAACGTGAGGTCGTGAGTTCGATCCCCGGCACCAAAAAAACCCCCAAAAACCTATTAATTTAAAACACTAGAAAGTTTATTAAAACTTCTCCAAAATGGACATATGTATTTCTTTTGTTTCATATTCTTTGAAAACTTCCAAATTATGAAAGAAATATAAGTATTATGGTTTAATAAGAACAAAATTAAAGGAGCTCAACTTAATGACTCATTTCATTAATTTCTAAGGCATTTTCGTGCCCAGGCTGATAATGACACGGTTAGCGGTGAGGAGCCCTCAGAGCCTGTGTCCTCTTTTCCTAGTTACAGATCTTAACACCAAGCCAGTGGCTCCCACAGTGTCATTCCATTACCTCACGGTGACCTGGGCCAGCCTTTCTTTCTTGCTGGTGTCCCAAGACTGTTTTTCTGAGTATCCTTCAACCAGGTCCCAGACGAGGACACAGACTGGTTTCTTTATGATATTGACTGGTTCGTGTCTCTGTCCCGTCCAGAGGCCCCCAGGCTCCCACACACACAAAGGCGCCCTAGCGTTGCTGTTCCACTGTTGAGGGGGTGAAAAAGAGATGAATTCTGACTCACTCCCTTTGGCTCAGGCTCAGATAATTTTGCCCGCAGTAGAGGCCCCAAAACTCTCCTTCGATCCATCTGCTCTGTTCTCGCAGCCCCACGGCCCTCGGGAGCTTACCCACGGTGCTGTCAGGACGCGTGTGTGCCCTGGCTCTCCACAAATCTCCGGGTGCTGCAGGAGCTTGGCTCACCTCCCACTCGGAGCTCTTCCTCCTGGACTGTTCTTCCAACTTCGACCTGTATAGTTCCCGGTTGTGAGGCCCGTGGAGACAGATGCTACCCGGGACCAGCCTCAGAGACACTTGCCCCTATTGTCATCCTGTCCCAGCACCAGTGACCTGGACTCCCCTGGAGACATGGCAGGCGGAGAGGCCCTCCTGCTCAGCTCCGCCTTCCTCTGTGGCTTTGCACAGTAACCCCACTTGTGCTCCCTGGTCTGTCTCCTGCATTATCTGCAAACCAGCAAGGTTTTGTTTAGACCAGTCATAAAGAGCAACCTTCATGGGGAGGAGGGACAGTGGAGAAAGAGCTGTTCCTAAAGGTCCCATTCAGAGTTTAAGGGCAGACATAGGATCAGGGCCAGAAGGTCAAGCCTCAGTCTTCCCACCTGTAACATAGGTAACCACTGGTACTAACTTTGGAAGAAAGATGAGACTGTACATGTGGTCGTGTAAGATTCTCTACCATACATGTGAACTTTGTGGTTATTCGTGTTTATACACGTGTGCTGTAGATCCCCCTCCTGGTTGGAAACTCCTTAAGGGTAGCAAAGCCTCATGGTGTTTCTTCCTTCAGGACCTAAAACAGTGTATTAGAGCTTGCTAAGCAAGTGATCTTGGGAATTCGCATGTAGAAAGGAATGAGGTTGGTTGATAATGAGCCTGGGTGGCTGGTGTTTTACACTGGGAGGGTTTGATGACACCGTATGGCCATACAGGTTGCCAACCATGTTCCGACTTCTCAGGATTCCTTATGGGCTGGCTGTCTCCTCTGCCAAGTCTGGCTAGGGCCAAGACTGTCTGTATTTGTCTTGCATGGTCTATCTCTGCCTGAGGTTGAACTCTTTAAGTAGGTGGCTGGGGAAGGCCTCTGTTACTGAGTGATCTTAATTTGAGGGTTAGGGTAACCTCTCTTTCTATAATCTCGTATTGATAGTAGAGCTGTGATCTCGGGCAGATCAGGAGGTCAGGCAGTGGGTGACAGCCTTCAGTGCCAGTCATGGCTGGGATAAAGGTCTGCTGCTTCTCTAATTGCCCCATCAGGAGCACCTTTCTCACTCTCTGATCAAGGCCACATCGCCTGCAACTCTTCGAAGGCCACATCGCTGCCAACTTCAAGTCATACAATAGTTGTTGATAATCACCTTATTAACTCTGCTTCCCTTGGACCAAGAGTTAAGGCCAGGGTCCACCTGACAAGTTGTATTCTATACAGATGAAGTCTACTGTGTTAATTTACGGGATCTACCCTGCAGGCAAAGCACCATTCACTGAGCAGGACTGATGAAGTGGAGTGGGAGGGAACCATGGTAGGCAAGAAGTTTTCCACTTTCTGTTCATGCCCTACTTAATAATGAGGCCCTTTTGATCTCTCTAGCTAAAGATATGGCCACAGTCTTCCCAGGCCCCCTCTCTAACAATAGCTAGCTAGCACCATAGAAACCCATATTTGTTGTTTTGACTTCCATGAGGAAATTTCCCTGAAGTCAACAAGGACGCAGTAAGAATCACAATTTGTCTGGAAATTTAGCATTTATCTAATAAATCATCCTGTATACATGGCAACACCTCCCAGTGATTCATACGCTTGTTTGTTGGATGGTAGGTACGTGACTATTTGGGAAAGAAAGTGGAGAAAAATAACAGCAGTATATGTAACATTCAACTTTGTTAAATACAAATCCCAAGTGAGCCCGGAGCCTAGACGAGTGGGAGCAAAGTTTGGGTGACTCTAGACACCCAGCTGTGAAGACAGCTGCCCACAAGATTGGACACCCTGGGCAGTAAGCTAACCTTAAAGCGTAACTGTTGTTTTTCAGTATCTGATTTTTAAAGATGTATTCAACATTACTTCAAAATTACGGTTACTACTGAGCCTCTGCCCACCATGATATAGTTGGAGGTGGAGAAAGAAAACAATAGATGACACAGAAAGAAACACTTCTTTTATAACTCCCAGAGTTAAGTTAAAACTAAGTCAAATTCTATGATGAGAATGTGAGTCTCAAAAGAAGTGCTGATTCTTTGTGTGTCCAGGTCAGGAGAAATGTAAAGTCTGTAAGAATGACTGTTAACTTGCGGAATGGTCTGGGAAGGGGAGGGCCCCTGGGGGACTTTGCATACTGGAATGAGTTTGAGGAGTAAGGTGACTTTTCTCAGTTACTTCCCACCCACTGTCATTCACAGACAAAGGGAGCGGAATATCCTCCCTTTGAAGATCTATGAGTATTGTGGATACATTCACCATAGTATGTGTGGTATCTGTGGTATGTCAAGCTCCGTGCTTGGGGCTGAAACTGACAAGGAGAGATGCCTGCCTGCCTGCCTGCCTGCCTTCCTGTGGAGGCAAACCTCAATCACAACCACATGATTTACAAAAGGACATCTGTCATGGGGGCTCAATATTCAACACCTATGATTTAAAGAAGAGGTTTAATTTGGCTTACGGTTTCAGGGGATTCGGTTCATGGTTGGCTGACTCTAAGGCAGAAACATGGCGCAAGAGCATTGCAAAGAAAGATGCTTAGTTCACGGTGGCCAGGAAGCTGAGCAGGGAAAGAACACCAGAGAGGACTGAATGCTGGACCAGATATAGGTGTCAAGGCCACACTTCCATGAAGCAGCCAGAAGTATGCTTTACTGACCTCCTAGGCAACTCCCAAGCCAATAAAGTTGACACAATGGAGCTTAACTACCACATGATAAAGCTTAACATCACTTCCAATGTGTCTTTATCCTGCAGCCACATTGCGATCTTTCAAAGTTCTCCCACCTCTAAAGTCCAGACAAGCCCTCTCTCTCATAGCTGCCCAAAGCTGTGATTGGTCATAGAGCTAGATGGAGGCTTCTGAAACATTTATTTCCTAACAGACCTGTTTCTCCCAACCCAATAGTTTCTTTCCAAAACTGAGTCAAGGCATCTGGCATTATTTAAAACATTGGAAATGATAAACTAGCATCTCAGTGAATAGTAGCAATTTATTTATTTGCTGTTTCTTTAAATGGGTGGGGAACTAACAAAAAGTCTGCCCTAAACTAAAAAAGGGAAAAAAGCTAGCTTCAACAACAGCAAACATTGGAAATTTTCTGGTAGGTGCATGTGTTTTTTAGTGACTTGGCAGACTTGTTTTAGGAAACTATTTGCAAAACCTAGAGAAAATGTGCCTCTTGCATCCATTAAAGGAATACACAGGTCAGTTCTTATTAGTTCTTCATGTGATAATTTGGTCTGGTGGCCTTTTAAAAATTCAACACAATCTAGATTTAGTATCCAGTGTCTTTAAACTTGGATTTTACATCTTGAGCAAAACCAAATATTATTGAGATGTTTCTGTTGTTTTTATTTGTAGAAGGCTTTCTTTAAAATGTTACAATTTTGAAAGGAAAGGACATTAGTAACAGGTTCTTTGTAACATTCTTCTTAATTTTTATGTGACCTGTCACCGTCTCTTGCAGGGGATTAGTTAATTCAGTTAATTAGAACCAAGGGAAAATATTTATATTTTCAGAAATTTGAAGTTTTTATACCATTGAGAGATTGTCTATTTTGAGGTTTCGGTTGTTTTCCCACAGAGAGTAAATATATTGTGTTCATCAGACTAAGAGGATAACCCTGAGACCAATTATGAGGCTGAAATATTATAAGATGAAGCCATTTTTTCAAGGAAACTTAAGTGTAAATATGAGACAATATCTAATATATACTTTTAAAATATATGTACTTGAATTAGTTATCTGGTCCTGCATAACGAAAATTTTTGCATGCACAATAGTTACTGTTTACCAATTATGTGAATTGTCCAGGTTCGCTTTACCTGTGTGTGCAGACTCACAACCCCCACAAATATGAGATCAAGGCATCAACCAAGGCTGCTGTCACCGGAGACATTGGAGGAAGATCCACTTCCATGCTTATAGGCGCACTGTCAGCTGCTCTTGGGTGACAGTGCTGAGAGTTCCCCACTAGGTGTTGAACCAAGACTTCTTTGAGGTCCTTGCCATGCTGGTCTCCGTAGAGAAGCATGCAGCGTGGCAGCTTCGTCAGAGCCAGCAAGTAAGGGAGCAAGAGAGCACAGGTGCAGCAGAACCCAGCCTCCCTCGGTAACCTAATCTCAAAGTCATTGCCCATCACTTGTGTCTTTTTCCCCCATTGGGAGCAAGACCCTAGGTCTAGCCCATACTCAAGGGGAGAGAACTGTCCTGGGCAAGACTCCCAGTAGCCAAGGACCATTGATAGTTTTCTTAGAAGCAGTTTACTTCATGCCTAACCAAGCTATAACAATTAGAGAACTTCAGGTGTGTGGGTGCAAAGGCGTGCAAAGGGTAGAGGGTATGCAAGGGAGGGTGGACTACTCCTGCAAGTGTCGAGAGAAACTTCTCTGTGGCTAGGGTCTTTGTCGGCCTAGTAGATTTCTAGGGCACCTGCAATGTATCACTTCCTAATAAAAGGAAAAAAAAAAACAATTTTTGATGGATCCTCAAATGTGAGACAAATCCCTTCCTGAAACCCCTAGGCAACCCACAGTCCAAAAAAAGGCTGTGGGAGGGGTAGTTTCTTTAGTTGGTTTTACCTAAGTTAAAGTAAATTTCCCACATTTTCTTATATGCAGAGTAGTGGGGGAAACCTAAGCCGTATCTGCTATATAGGAGGACTGAGTCATTTCTTCTGTTGCCCAGTACCCCGCACCTTGCCCATCCTAATGCTTCCCCGATGCCTCATCCCTCACTCCCTGACCCTCTGTAGTTCCATGTGCATACATCAAGTCTATATGTAGTATTGTAAGCAAAATAGAAACGAGCTGTGTGTATCAATCAGTGCTTACTAGAGAAATAGATTTAACCAAGATATCCAAGTATGTAAGAATTTTCAAGATTAACTTACAATGGCCACCCACAAAGTCAGGTGTGGACAAGTGCAGAAGGTCTGTGCGCTGGAGACCGGAAGGACTCAGTCAAAGGTGGAGGGCCTGGTGCTCACAGTAGTGTCCCATGTGAGTGGATCAAGTGGCGGAAGGGTCTGTGCTGGAGGCTGAAGCATCTGCTCCAACGTTCAAGATGAAGGCCAAGACTGGAGCTCCTCCAGAGAAACAGAAGGGAAGTTTCCTCTTCCTTTTCCCTTTTATTCCAGTCAGGGACAAAATGCCCTAGGCTGGGCCTTTTGTCTTCAGTAAATGCCTTCAGCCACACCCAGAACTATGCTGATCCAATTTAGTTAGCTATTTCTTACTCAAATTAACACAGTCAGTTAACTATCACACTGTGGAAGTGTGGAATTTCACAAAGTACTAGAAATGTACATTGCTGCAATAATCCCGGTCCCTCCCCCTTTAAGTGTTTCCTAGGTATCTAAAACTACTGAAATTTTATTCAAATAAAACAGCTGGGGGCTTGAGCTATTGAACAGCTTCCTAGACCTTACTTATATGGGATTCACAAAACAAGTAAGATAAAGAATATCCAAATCGTTCATTCCCTGTAAGTTTCCATGGGAAAAATACCTACAAGTTAGAAGAAGTTGGTTTGGCCTTGAACCTTTTGACTAAGTTTAAGGAAAAAATGTTAGAAGTTTTTAAAATATTGATTTTAGTATCTTTCTACTTTGTCTTGCTTCTTGAGTTTCCTTGACCCCTATCTTACCCAGAGCTGTGCTTCCTGGTAATTTCCTCTTTTGTTGTCATTTTAACTTCAAAATATAAGAAAGATGCTAAGTAAATTACTGCTATTACTCTTAAGATGAAAATGAGTAATATACAGACCTCCTCATGGGTCCCAACCCTCAACTTCTTTGGTGACTTAGAAATCTTAATTGTTAAAATTTCAGTTCCACAAATATGGTTTAAAAAATATTTTCATGCAGGGTTAGAAAGGGATTTCTTTTTGTTTCTTAAAACAGATTTTTCCAGTAGATTTCAAATGCTTGGATATTTGTGATTCTTTTTAATAGAAATCTGATCTAAGATTCTGCTTTATTTAGCAGAAAAAAATGTGAGTTTTCTACTCTCTTAAAGGCATTTTTACCCATATCAAAAGGGAGGCGGGCATTTTACTTAGGGTAAGGATTGATGTCATAGAAAGCCTGCTGTACAAATACGGGCCGTAATTAATTAATTCATGTTCAAAGACAATTACGGGTTCAATCCCTAGCACTGCAAATAAAGGACAAATTATTACCAGTGATGTTGTTTTATATAAAATCACATCTGATGTTCAAATTGTAGCTCATCAATTGAGAATATGCATCCTCCCCCCAAAAATCTTTAAAGGTGATATGATAAGAGATATTAGGGGTGGTTGTTATTTTATTTCATATTCTCTACTTTGATTTCTGGTTTTGAGTGCTTTTTTTTTTTTTTTTTTTTTAGCCGTAGAAAGAGAATGACAGGTCCTTGACTGCAGTTTTTCTAAACACTTTGGTAGCAGTCTCTGACACCTTAATTGTGTTTGCCTCTCATGAGTGGAGTAGAGTGGAGCGCAGTGGGCATTGATGGAAAACCCTGCAGCCAGCCCTGAGCAGGAAGGTTACTCAGGGGCGACCACTGCTTGAAACAGCGGCCCAGTGCCCCCTGCTCCTCTTGTCCTATTTCCTGGGCCGAAGGCAGCCTTGGTGGGCTCTCACTAGGGCCCTAGAGCAGATTTCACACTGTTTTCCTTGCTCTTGATTTCTGAAGATGGGCCTTTTACTTCACGTATCAGATACTTTCTTTCCATTTTCATCTTTCACTGATGCCTTTGTTAGTTTGCACTGTGCTCTAATCTAAAACATTAGCAATAGGAATAAAACAAATAATGATACGGGATCGTGGTCATAGAGTGACAGGACAGGACATGGCAGGTGTCCTGTTTTCATGCAATTATTTATGAACCTCCTCATTTAAAAAAATTATGGCTGAGGCAGCTTATAGAGATTGTATACTGTGCAAAATTTCTGGGCAAAAAGAAAAGTAGAGGAAAACCAGG
Source organism: Dolichotis patagonum (assembly GCA_004027295.1). Taxonomy (NCBI): domain Eukaryota; kingdom Metazoa; phylum Chordata; class Mammalia; order Rodentia; family Caviidae; genus Dolichotis; species Dolichotis patagonum. The sequence goes on from PVJX010005283.1 coordinate 16,945, forward strand.
CTAAACCTGGATAAGGTAATGCACAAAATATGTCTTAAGGTCTTTGACTGTTCATCACGAAGTCCCCTACAAAATTGCTTTTGAGTTTCCTAGTAAACAAGCAGCCTCAAAAAAAAAAAAAAAAAAGGTTGGGGGAATGTCAGTGAACCACAAAAGTTAGAGATCTGCCAGATTAAAACAGACCAGTTCTGTTGGATCAATTGCTACTCCAATTTGAATATATATTTGAGTCCCACAGGCAGGTCCTGACCCAGCAGGTCTGTGGCTCTTCCAGAGACAGGGAAGCTGGTGTCAATTGTGGGCCCTGCACCTCCCTGGACCATGCTTTGAATTGAAGAGTTGTAGCTCACTTGTAAGCATTCGCTTACAAAACATGCTTAAAAGGATGGAGTCACATTGGGCTTGCAAGTTTCCTAGGTAACTCCAGAAAGTATAAAATATTGAGCCCTGAGATTTCTCACTTTAATTTGCTCTTGATGTGTTAAAAACATCAGGAGTTCTGACACTGGGGTCAGTCCTCACTCCTCTCAGCACTGTAGATTTCAAGTAGTGTTTTAAAAGTCCTGCAGTTTGTTTGTGAAGAATGTTCATCCTTTAGCCTACGTAAATAAGTATCAGAGACCACAGGGCAGTAAATTTATGGTGAGTCCAGCTGTTGACCAAGGACGCCATGGACTGTTGTGCTTAGAGATAGAAGTGGGTCTAGCACCTGGATCCGAACTGCATTGGACATTTGCTGGCTGTGTGACCTTGTGCAAGTTGTGTGTCCTCTCTGGGCCTCCGTTTTTTTATCTGCTGATTGAGACCTTTAGTGCTTATTATAGTGCTGCTCATAATAAGAATGAAATAATGTTAGTATCTTTATTGTTACATCTCAAATAGATTTTCCTGGCAGTGAAGTTTTCTTGTTTTGCTTTGTTTTTTGGTGTTTTTTGCTTTTGTTCTTTTGCTGTTTTTGAGACAGGGTCTCGCTGTGCAGTGTAGGCTGGCCTTGAGCTCACTTTGTAGCCCAGGCTGGTCTTGAACTTGCAACAAGCTTTCTACCTCAGCTTCCCTGATGTTGAAATTACAGGTATGCACCACCATGCCTGGCCTGGCCGTGGATTTTAAATGGTAACTTAAAATCACCTTCTCAGCTCTTTGCCCTGCTTAAGTATCTTGAAGTAAAGTATCTAAATTTCAGCCTCTTTTGAATGTTGCAAGTGACCATAAGGTCTTAGGATAGTAGCAGGCATTTCAGGTTTGCTCTGATATAATCCACCTGTTGACAACGAATTGCGGACCAGAGTAAGGGCCGCAGACCTTTTTCTGTAGTTTTCCAGAGACAGCATCCTGTTCATGCATTTCCCTGCAGCAAACAGTACATCAGTTCTTTGGCTATTTTTGAAAAGGGGGTAAGGGGAGAATTAGAGAGGGAGAGTTTTAAAACACATGTAAAGAAAAAGGAATTACTTTGAAATTGCCAAAATCTGGGGGTTGGGAAGAATAGAGAACTTCTTTTTTCCGGGGATCAAACTCACGACCTTTTGCTTGCCAGGCAGGCACTTAAGCCACTGAGCTAAATCCCCATCCTGAATAGAGAACTTCTTATGCAGAGGGCTGTTGCACCGGAAGAACTAGGTGCTAACTTACCAGTCCATCTGCTATAATCCAGCACATTACTAGCTGTTAGTTAATAAACTGACATGGATGACTTAAGCTATAAGAAAACTAATACAGAAGAAAAACTAATTCTTCTAGTATTTTACTCTTTCCAGTTTCAATATCAATATTCAAGGCATACATACATACATTTATTTATTTATTTATTTATTTTCTATGGGAGATCAAACTCGGGACCTTGCACTTGCCAGGCAGGTGCTTATGCTGCTGAGCCGTATCCCCAGCTTCAAAGCTTTTAAAAAACCTCCCTAAGTTGAAAGCACCTGAGCACATGTTATTTGAGACATGTTAAGATGTAATGCTTTCTCATTTATCATATATACTTTTCATATACTTTTTATAAGTCCATAAAGTAGGATTTATGGTTTTTATTTTTTGACCTCCAAGTTAAATTCAGTAGCATTGCCATTGACTAGTTGACAAAGTAAATATTTAATTAAAAATGAAATAATTTTGATTTTGAGATTTTACTTTTCCTATTTTGAGAGCTAATGATTTTTGGGTCCCAGACATTTCTGTGGAATCCTAATATATTCATAGATCCTGGGCACTGTGGTTGTCATCCTAAGAGTTAAAATGTCCATGGTCTAAGAAGGAAATTCTTGAATGCTTGCTAACCGGTTAAGAAATGGATTTCAGTGGATTTCACTGGAGGAGTGTGTGCTCCCTCAAAAAGAGCATTTCACCGTTTTCTGAGCGATTGAGAGGAGGAGAGATGGGAGGCAGTAATGAAAAAGACACAGAGACTGGAGGAGACTGGGAGAGACACAGAAAGATACACACCAAGTTTAAGGCAGAGAAAGCACAGACTGACACACAGACATTGAAAGATGGAGGGAGAAATCTAGCAGGTTCGATCAGTTCTCCAGGTGATACTTATTAATATCTCACAGTCTTACAGAATATTAGAACAATGCTGTGAAAGCCACTGAGCTATTTCACAGCATCTTGATTAGATCATCAGAATCTATGTGTTTTGTAGTTTATAGAGCACTTCTCAGGTATCATTGCATTGCATTTGAGACTTGACCCCAACTTTTTTCTTAGAGATGAGGAAGTTGGTTTGTTCATCATTCAATGTGGAGCATTTGGTAGTTTTTTAAAGACCCTTTCACTCACTGTCTTATTTGGCAAGGGCCACGAAGCACAGATCTTCATACAAACTCATCTCTTCAGGCATAAAAACAGGTGAGATGACTACATATTGATATTCATAAGACAGGCCACAAAATCAGCAATTTTTCTGCCTTTTTTTTTAAAGTATGTAGTTCATAGTGTTATGCTGCAAACTATATAGTGAAATAACAGAAGGACACTAAAATGTGTGCCAATTCCATTTTAAAATCAAACCTAATTATTTGTTAACCTATATCTTCTAGCTTTTACCTTCCACACATACTCAGTTTTTGCATATTTACTCTGTGTCAGAGATAAATATTTACTTTCTGAGTTGTAACTGAATCCTACATATGGCATATGAGCCATATATTTAAGCCATTTAACTCACATCTGTCCTACTTTCAAAGAACTATGCACATGCACAAAAAGTAGTATTCAAGTTATTTGATCTTGAAAAACTATAGTTAATTGTTGGCTTTCTTGGGATTTCTGGGGCCTATACGTGAAATATTCTAAGTGCAGAAGCCTAGAGATCTGTCATTGTGCCATGACTGATTGGTCCTCCATGTATACACCATGTAGGGGTGGGGGTAAGCATTACAAATAGTTTTTCTTCAAAACATGGCTTAGGTTGCCAGGAATGGAAGATACAGAAACATTTACCTGATGATGGACTAATTTGCACCTCCACTGTTATTAACAAGATTTTTTCACAAGAGAAATAACTCCCAACTTACTGAATCTCACCCTCTGTGGCTTAGTTTCCATTCTGATGAAAGTGATCAGTAACGATCTACTCATCATGCTGTCCGTTTCCTTTGTCGTGAAAAGCTTGTCTTAAGCTCAGCATCCTCCAGCTTCTACTCTAGCAATTTCGATTTTTCGTGGCGTTTCTCCTGTACCTCCTGCACCCAGCTGACGCTGAGCTGAGCCTCAGCTGATGGCGGCCTTTGTTCTTTGTGTCAGTCTGCTCAGCTCTCCTCTCCAGTCGCTCTGCTCTTCTGTGTCTCTGACTGGCTGGCTTGTGTTAGAGACTCAGCTACCAAGGTATTTGTGATATCCAGGTGTTCAGACAGGATGCCAGTGAGTTTTCCTCTGTAGCGTACCTGCTCCTTCAGCTTAACTGCACACTGAAGAACCCCTGGGAGAGCCCTGGAATGACTGTCATCTTGAGAATAAGAAACAGAGACAGGTTTTGGTCTTTGGTTCTTCACACTGGGTAAAGAATAGACAAACCTCAGGAGAAGCCAAGCTGATGCTGTGCGCATTGTGACTTTAAGCGATTGCAGGGTCCCTTTAGGTTACCTGTTCTGAGCAAAGGAAATAGAAGAAAGTCCCTAGCTGGTAAGATCAGGGATGTTTGGTCCCCAGATTGATCTGAAAATAATGAAATTTCATAGTTATCCCCTAGAGCGGCTCCAACGTGTTCTCAGCAGACCCTACTGCAATGTGGGCAGAACACTGCTTACTGAGCTGGAGGTGTTGGACCCAAGGTGCACGTCACCGTCAGAAACAGTTCAAAACTGCTGCTCACTGCTGCAGAGGTGTGGGAGGGGGCGTGGTGCCTCTGTACTGAGGCCCAAGACAAATGTGGGGACAGCAAACCCGATCATCCAGGTGGGCAGGGCCAGTGCTGTTGTGAGTTACAGAGCTCCTGTCGTCCAGTTACTTCAAAGCAGTTTTACAAACTTGGGCTCATTATTCTTGCAAGTTCAGCATTACAGAGAAATTGATTTGTGTCTTTTCAGTTAATTCAAAGATAAAGAAGCTGAGCAATATAGAATTACCAAGAGTCTTCCCAAAATATACAAAACCAAAAATTGTTCATCATGGCTTTATAATTGGGGGAGCCTAAATGTTATTTTTGGAGATTCATGTAAATTATGGTACATTCATAACATTCATAACAATATTGTGTAGCCATTAAAATCAGGTTTAGTAAGAATAGTTACATTTGGGAAATGGTCATAGTTGAGCACTATCAAATAGCACAAAAACAAGATAAAATGTTGTATATACAGTTTTTTTTATTTAAAAAACTTATTAATGTATAGAGGGAAAAGACTAAGCAGAAATATGCCAAAGTTTTAATAATGATTTTCCTCAGTGCCAGAGGTAATATAATGGTTGCTATTTTCTTCTTTATGCTTTTTTCTACTTTTCAGTTATTCAAGATTGAAAAAGCTGGGAGCACAATGTTTTTGTAATTGTGTATTACTTTCAAAATCATGGGTATGTGTAATAGTTATACTATTACAAAAGGCTGTGTATATGTGTGTGTGTGAGACAAGACCAGTTACATAGGATGGCAGGGGAGAACTGGGAATGAGGAACGGCCTTGAGAAAAGGCCAGTATGGGAAAGTGATGAGAGAAAAGGTCAAGGAAATTGCCACTAGCCCATCAGGTAGGACTGGTGATTGTAACGCTGGGAAAACCCTCGTGTTGCAAATATTACTTCACTGATACTTTACATCTGTGAAAGATCCTTCTCAGCAGTGTGTAGGAAGTAGATTAAGGACAAGGGTAGAAGTCAGTGAGAGAGCCCTGCAATGGTCCAGGTGCAAAGGGAAGGTGCTTTGGCGTGGAGTACTTATCTGATCGTCAAAATGGATGTGCTTTGATAAGTCTTCACTCATTCATTCTTACCGTAGCCCTGGAAGGTGGTGAAATTATCAGTCCTATTGGAGCTTTGGAAAGGCTAAATAACTTGCCCAAGGCCAGTAAACTGAAAGAGGTCAAAAATTAATTTACATCCCAGCTCTCTGTGGCCTCCATAGCCAGCGTGTCCTGTTCCTACCATTTAGTAAGCATCAGCTGTCTTACTTAAGAGGTGACAATGGAAGGGGACAGGAGTAAGCAATAAGCAGACAGGCGCCTGCACCCCACGTGTACAATGCGAACTGTCTTCGTTACCCATCCCTATACCCATGTCCACTCCTGATAGCAGCTCTGGTCCCAGCACGTCTACTGCAGCAGGCTTGAGCTGCCTCAGATGGAGCAAGATTTCAGGGGCCGCTCAGAGACAGCTGGGTGGCCTAGCCTGGACTGTCTGCCTCTCTGTGGCCAACTCACAGAGGGAGCTGGCACTGTGCCTGCCTCTCAGGGCCTTAGTTTTCTTATTTTAAGATGTTGGAGCTTGGGGTAGGCATCTGTCCTGTGAGCACTGCCCCCCTCCCCAAGCTCCATGCTGGTCCCATCACGGTGTCCTGGCCTGTCATCTGCTTTTCTGGTCAGGCCGTCTTCACCGCACTGATATTTGAAGCTTGTTGAGTGTGCCATTCATCCAAATTAAATTCACTGCCTTTTGATGAAGTGGCTGCCTGATATTTTCTTCTTTTGCATTTGAATGTAGAAAGAAGTCTGTGTCCCAGTAATGACCCTTGTAAGAGTTCAACAAGGACTGGAGATAGAGCTCAGAGGCACAGCACCTGCCTGACAAGTGCAAGGTCCTGAGTTCCATTCCCAGTACCAAGTGGGGTGGGGGAGAGAGTTCAGCAAGAAGGGGACAGAGTGCAGCTAAGAAGAGGTGGAAACAAATCAAGGAGAAAGTGTGCCACCATGTCAATGTGCAAAGCCAGAGTAGTTTAGAAAGGCTACAAGATAGAGTCATTCAAATCTGTTCCCATGACTGTCACCCACATTCTGCCTCCAGTGAACCCCACAGTGTTGAGAGGCTGGAGTAAATAAGATGTAGGAATGCTGTGTTTGCCCCATCACCTTTGAATTTGCTCTTGCAAATTAACAGTTCCTGTATGTTCATTCATTCATTTTGCAGTACTTCAAAACATACCTGAACAGATACACAAATGGAATGAATACTGAGGTTGAACTTTTGCTACAAAGAGCAGAGTCCTTCCTTCTGTGGCATTCACAGTGCACAGTAACCTGGTATCCTGGTTTGTCCGGGTCTTTCCCAATAGCAAATTGAGCCAAGCCTTTCACATGCGAGACAAGCACCCTACTGAGCTATGTCTCCTTCCCGCCCTCCTTTTTAAATTTTAAATTTTGAGACAGAGGTTTCACTAAATTGCCCCAGGTGGCCTTGCATTTACAGTCCTCCTGCCTCAGCTTTCCAGTAGCGGGACTCCAGGTATGGGCCACCCCACCCAGCTTCTTGGGTGTTCTTCATAGTTTCGAGTATTGTTTTTCTACTTGAGAGCATTGATTAATGTGTAAGATAGTAGAGTAGCAAATCCTCATACCCTTGACTGTTCCTTTCTGGATGTGGGATGTTCTTCTATAATAGTATAAATGTATTTCAATGATTTCCTAAAAGATTTCTTAAAATATTAACCCTGTAAAAAATACTAGAACAGATAAGCAAATGAAATGAATACTGAAGTTGAACATGTAGGCAAAGAACAGAATCCTTCTGTTTGACAGAAGGATTTGTGTTTGACAACACAGTAACCTGTTATCCTGCTTTGTTCCCAATAGCATTTGACTCTCTCTCCTCTTATCCTTGTTAACACTTTGTAGAGCATTGGGCCTTCTGTAGAACAAACTGGGAAATGCAGGTTTGGGACAGGGCATTTAATGTCCATGTAGCTAATGGAGTCAGCCTTATCTTAATGCCTGGTATGAGACCAAACAAGGTTTTTATGATACTCAGGGAAATAAGCCTCTTTGCTTTTTAACAATGATGGACTCACCTATGAAATATACTACACAATAAAAAATGGCTAACTCACTTTGAAAGTAAAGCTAAATAATAAAATACAAAAAAAAAAAAATAAGCCTGGTTCCCATGTCTAGCTCCTTTAATATCTACTTACTTGAAAGTTTGCCCCATTTCTAAATGGTGACAGATCCTCCTACAACCTCTTAGGAGACCAGAAGAGATGCTAAGCATGAGCCAGCCATGCCCGTGCCTCCCAGGGGCACCACGAAGGTGCGTCCTTGCACAGTAGCTTTGGAACATGGCTGTCACTGTTTCTCTCTTTGTTCAACTGGTACTAAATGATTGCTTTGGAAGCAGTCCGCATGGTCCATGAGAAACAGTGCACTCATTGGGGCTCGTCGTGTATCAACTTTTTCTTTCAGTTTCTAGTCTCTGAATGTCCCAGATTTCATTGGTTACTTAGACTTACACCTTCATCTTCCGCTTCATATCTGAGTGCTGACTTCATTCTTCTGTAGTGGAACATACTTTACATTGAAGGGTGGCACTGGTGATTTTATTTAACTGTGCGTATTAAAGGTGAGGAACCTGTTGGGATAGTTGTGTAGATCTGTAGTGTACAAACCTACATGAGTGGGTTGGCGGCTCTCAAATTTGAGCATCTTGACGCCCAGGGGAGATCTGACATGAGCGGGAAAGGCCCCTGAAATCTCACGGGATGAGACCAGGATGCTGTGAAGGTCTTGCCGTGCACAGGACGGTCCTCTGCACCAAACAGTTACCCAGCCCCAACAAGTGGAAGGTGGCTAGGTTGAGAAACGCTGGTGCTCATTAGCCTGCAAATCCTTGAGAAATATCCTGAGTACCTGATTCACTGAGGCGGTGTCTACTAACCTGGCCTTCCTGTTTGGCCACTTCTCTTTTGGTCTCCTGTCCACACAAAGGCAGTTTGGTGTCTTGGAAGCCCTCAAGGCAAGGTAGTGTCTGAGCTAGAATATGGGCCAAGAGTAAAGTAGACATTTTCCTAAAGAACACAGCACTAATTGAACCAGTCTTTGGGATACTGTGGGCACTCAAATGTTAATGAGACCCAGAAAATTAAGGTAAACTTGTCTTTAAGAGATGTCAGAAAGCAGTATTACAAAGCCATTCCATAATTTTAGTAGCAGGCTTACCTGTGGAAATACAGCACAACAGTTAACAACAGGGGAACTCAACCACTTAAATTCAAATCCCAATTCTCTCATTTTCTAACTGTATGGTTTGGTGCAAGTTATTTGACATTTCTGTGCCTCATTTTTTTGCTGTCTTTTGTGATATAAGGATAGCATAGGGTTGGTGATAGTGACAATATCTACCTATAGGACAATTATGAGAATTACGATAATTTTAAAAATTAATAAACAGCCATTTGAAACATTATCTGACTTAAGATAAGTTCTATATAAATATTAGTATCATTATTGCTTCTCAAAGTTAAGTATACTTCATCAAAAGTACACAGTATTTTATTCAACTATGTTAGCTTCTAAAGGTCTATCAGTGAATCAAAAGAATCAGAAAAAATCCCTGTCCTCAGAATATTTTAGTGGAATATCTAGTTATAATGCAAATACAAATGAAGTATATGTGAATTATCCCTAGCTTAATGTTTGTCCTATAGTTGTTGAATGAATGAATGTGCTATTCACATTGCTGTCACTGTTATCTTTATATAGCAGCTGGGCCCTTGAGGTTTGAACTATCCTCTTCAGTAAGAAGAGAAAGCTAATCTAATAGAGAGCATCATACCAAGAAGAAATTGAAATGACCATATTAAATTAGAAAGAAAAAAGAGAGAGTGAAGGATTGAATTTAGGCCTCCATGTATGGCCATGGAATTAGGTCTTCATCTATGGCCATGAATTTCATTTGAAATGAGCTGAACCTGTTCTGCTGTCTTAATCTGTGTTTCAGATATACAATTGCCTCTTTGCACATTTCCACAGCCTAAGACATTGAGACCTTTTAAGCAAGAGAAGATACCTTTCTATGTATTGAACAGAGACGTATTGGGTTTTCAATGAGATGCTGTAGCTAAGGAGGGAGAACCGGCAGTAACCCTCTCACTCCTCCTGCACTCAAGGGGAAAAACTCCTGTGGAATAACCAGCCCATCGGTGTCAGCCTGGGCATCCACTAAAGAATTTGCTACATACAGTAAACTCTAGATCTTGTTCATTGGTCTTTTTTTTTTTCCAGAAATCTTCTCTATGTCTACCCACAGAGGCTGAACTTTGCTAACAAACTGGCGTCTGCCCGTAACATTACAATAAAAATCCAGTTCATGTGTGGAGAAGATCCTAGCAACGCTCTGCCGGTAAAAAAAAGGAAAATATGTATCTCAAACCAGGGTGGGCTGTAGTTCCCGCACCGATTCACATGGCTGAAATCTAAAGCCAGGGATCTCTAGCCAAGGGCAAAACTATGTGACTTTCTTTTATATAGACCTCTAGCTGGTGACCCTGTAGAAAGAGAGCCCTGGTTTTATTAGTGGCCCTCAATAACTAACGTAGCACCTGGGAGCCTCGGTTTATTCTCTGTAGCTAGTTCTTCTGCTACAGGGTTGGGCGGGTTTGAGAACCTAGCCCTCTTGATCTCTAAATACAGATCTATGGGACCAGAGCATCCTGTTGTCCTGATGATACTTGATTTGATGCACTCGAGTCCTCGTTAATGTGGTCCTTTCTGTATTGTTAAACAGGTCATCTTTGGAAAATCCAGTGGGCCTGAATTTGTGCAGGAAGTGTACACAGCCGTTACATACCACAATAAGTAAGTATATTCCAGAGCTTATGAACCTATGCTGACATTATTTTCGTTTTTCTGAATTTCCCAAGTGACCCTTCTCATTGTATTTTGTAATCCAGAGGCTTAGGGATAGCAGATATTTATGCCAGCTCCCTAATTCAATGCTAGAGGGGCAATTTTTTTGCCATTAAGAAAACTGGGAGAAAAAAATATCTTCAGAACCTTCTGGCACTTTCAGGTCAAATATTAATGATGCAGAGAGATTGTACATTGTGATATTAAATGAGGCAATAGATTTTCTAACTTGCTCTGAGATACCAGAGGGAGGAGCAGCAAAGCTTAGCTCTCCTTTGTGTTTTTTGTTGTTGTTGTTTGTTTTGTTTTTTGTCTTCTGTGTACTGCTCCTTACCTGCCCCACTGCCTCTTTAAATTGACCAAAGGAAAAACCGTTTTTCACATTTCACAGGGCAGGGACATCTATACTGTGGCAGATGGCATTGGGTTGGATCCTGACCTGATAACCTAGGCCTTTTTAGATGCTTCATTTCAACACTGGCCAGGAGTGGTATGAGTATTAAGTGAGGTATTGTGCAGAGTAACGGGGACTTGGTGATTCTCCAAAGCCCGGTCCTTTTACTGCCTGCATCATCCGTTTGTTGCCCCAGTCTTTTGATGAGTGCATCCCTGGGCCAGGCTTGGTCCTTGGGGTGGAGGAAGGAAAAGAGGTCACAGCAGAACTCTGATCCTCATTGCCTTGTCAGGTTAAGTTGTTGGGTCTTTCGGTTTTGTTCAGGAATTTCTTTTTCTCTGAAGAAGATTTTATGTAAGGGCAGCGTATCCAGTAACGTAAGCTTGGTCTCAAGGGCTTCTGCGTAGAAGCAGAGTGATGTAAAATGAAAAGCTCAGTACTCCACATGCAAACTGAGGAGCAGAGTTTGTGGCACTGCAGTCACAGAAGCCGTCCTTCTTGCTAAAAGTTATTTGTGTATAATGTGCTTTTGACACAGGTCTCCTGACTTTTATGAAGAAGTGAAAATTAAGCTCCCTGCTAAGCTTACAGTAAATCATCACCTCCTCTTCACCTTCTATCATATCAGCTGTCAGCCGAAGCAAGGAGCCTCTGTGGAAAGTCTCCTGGGATACTCAGTGAGTTGTTTTTAATTGGCCAATTGATTCACACTGCGATTGCTGGTGCAGCCAAGGTCCCTGCAGAGATAAACAACTGTATTCTACTCACTAGCTTTCTTCCTGTCAGAAGTAACAAGATGTACTAAACCAGATTACAGCAAAGAGCGGAAATGGCTTGACTGAGCAAATGATAAATTTCACAAGTGTGGGGCTAGTGGGTGATAAATACCAAAAGAATACTCACTTGTTTTAAAAAATAGCATTGCAACGTTCATTGTTTCCAAATTTAATATATGTGCTTCACATGTAGAACAACTGCCCATTTATCCCCTGAGGAAAAAAAGTTATTTCTTTAAAAAATATAAAAATTAAAATGAACACGATATTCAGACACAGGCAAACACTAGCTGTAAGAAAAATGCTACTACTGCTGTGGCACTGAAAACAATAAATCTTTGATATACTATCTGGGGGACTCTCAGGGAATTTAAAATGCAAAGAACTAGGCAGAAATTATTGCCAAAAAGAGACCTGGTCAATACTCAATCATTGTTTGCTTGCGTTTGATTATCAGGAACTGCTAGAATTTCATGTAGCAATAAACACCACTTTCTTCTTTGCATCGTCTGTTTCAGTGGCTGCCAATTGTCTTAAATGAACGTCTTCAAACCGGATCCTACTGTCTCCCAGTGGCCTTGGAAAAGCTGCCACCCAACTACTCCATGCACTCTGCCGAGGTAACTGCAGGCTGGCCACTGGCTGCCTAATTGTTTTTCATGATTTCCAGCCCAGCACCTTACAGAAACGCTCAAAAACACTTCTGCGTTTGATCCTAGAATCAAAGATCATCCACACTGGATGGGTGCTTAGAGATAGATGACTCAATTCTGCCCTCTGCTTGCAACATGAGAACGCTAAGCCCAATGAATGTGGTTGACTTGTCAGAGTGAAAGTAACCAGCTTAGTGCAAACTGAACTTGATTCTAAACCTCCTGAGTCCAAGTCTACTTGTAGTAGTTTTGGGAGTAGTTTTCTATTTTAAGACCCTCACGTCTTAAAGTCAAGTTGCTTTGCACCAGTTGTTAGTAATCAGAAAAGGGGATTGGATTGTTAATCTTTATTTTGTTTCTCTTTAACATAGAAAGTCCCTTTACAGAATCCTCCCATTAAGTGGGCTGAAGGACATAAGGGAGTATTTAATATCGAAGTGCAAGCTGTTTCTTCCGTGCACGCCCAGGTAAGGAAGGTCAAGGCCAGCTAATAAAGAAAGTGGAAGCGCAGCCGAGAAGCCTGCCACAGACAGGCCAGTAAGGATGGGTGCAAGTCTGTGTCCATGGAACAGGAAAGACTAATTTTCCGTTCTTCACGGGGATTTATAAGCCAGTTTAAGTTTCATTTGCCCTTGAAATGGAAAGACCTTAGGAAAATGTTAAGTACCTAAGTGACAGAACCACTGTGTTATGCATCTTCTTAGGCTCTTTCTTGCCAGTATGATTCCCTGCTATGCTATGTCATGGGCTAAATTAATTTTTCTACAGTGAATAATTATTGAAAGGTTCTGTTTTGTGCACTGATTTCTACAAAGTTCAGTATTCCAGTCTGAAACACTCATGACTTAGAACCTCTGACCTGACCCCCAGGCTAAGATGGTGCACCTATACACAGTTGCTTGATTGTCTTTATGAATCCTTGGTTGAACACTGGTGGGATAAGACTTCATAGGTGGCTGGGGATTTAGCTCAGTGGCATAAGCGCCTACCTTGCAAGCGTGCGGTCGTGAGTTCAATCCCTGGTACCAAACAAGAGTCTCCATGAGGGTCTCTTGGCTTTTGCCTTCCCAGGACAACCATTTGGAAAAGTTCTTCACCCTCTGCAACTCCCTGGAGAGCCAGGTGACCTTCCCTGTCCGGGTGCTGGACCAGAAGATCACTGAGAATATCCTGGAGCATGAGCTAAAGCTCAACATCATCCACCTGAACTCCTCCCGCCTGGAGCCTCTTGTGCTCTTCCTGCACCTGGTGCTGGACAAGCTCTTCCAGCTGTCTGTGCGATCCATGATCATCGCTGGCCAGCCAGGTGAAGGCCCGCAGGGCTGGGAGGAGGTGGGAGGCAGGGCAGGCAGATAGCGTCCTGCTTAATGACCATGGCTTTCCGAATACCAAGGGTGATGTGATCTTCTTTGCACTGATAATGTGAACTCAAAAGAGTCCAAATCGTTACTGTTTTTTGCAGAATTCATACACGTGTAAAAAGAAAAAGGGAAAAAAAGAAACATTTAAGATGGGATTCTCAATAGTATAGCTTTTTTTTTTTTGTCAAACTTTATTGATTGACTACAAGCAGTCTTTCAAGTTATATTTCTGGTATCTTAGCTACTTCCTCATTCCTGGGACAAAATACCAAACACCCACAAGTTAGAGGGGAAAGGTTTACTTTGGTTCACAGTTTGCAAAGCATTCAGTTCATAGTAAGCTGGCTCCAAAGCAGAGCAGCATGCAGAGCGGCATCACGGAAGAGAAACACTTCATGGCATGGCAGGCAGAAAGCAGAGAGAGATGAAGGGAGGAGGAGGGCTATTAACCTTCCGGTCACAGCCACAGCGACCACCTCCTCCCACAGCCTTCACCTCCCAGCATTACACCCAGCTACAAGGCCATCAGTGGGCTGCTCCAGTGCCGAGTGTCACACGCCCGTGACCCAGTCCCGTCCCAGGAGCCCCACCTATGAGTGCATGACGCTTTGGGGGACATCTAGATATAAGTCACAATACCTGGTAGTTGTTGGGTTTATTTTTCCTCTAAGACATTTTTTTGCCCATAAAAACCTACTCTGACACTATAAAGAGGCACAGTGGTAATGAGAAATTTTGAGAAATGTGCCTGGCCAGAGAAGGGTTTCCAGCATTCACAGGGAGACTGGGTTTACCACCAGAAAGAGCTGGTTCAAAGAGAACAACCTTAGGAAAACGTCAAGTATCTACATGAAGAAAGCCACTCCTGCTTTGCTGCCCGCGTGACTCTGTAACTCAGAGTCACCTCCGCTTTATGGAGGAACTGGGGCTTGTGCAGGTTTTGTGGACAGAAGCAAGAAAGGCGGTCCACGTGAGAACCACTGCCTGAGCCACTTCACGGAGGAAGGAGAGCGTGGAGGAACAGTGGCACCTGCCATGGTGGCTCCCTCGCCGCAAGGGAAGACAGGGCTTGGGCTCCACACACCAGAATAAGAAGGCACAGGCAGGCCACCAGTTGTTTGGATGGGTCCTCCATGGAGAATGGCAGAGCCCACAGGGGTTTTTAATCTGTGAAGAACCTGTGCTGCACCGCTGCTCATCTCCAATTGTAGCGCGACCTCGGATCCCGGCACATCTTGTAATAATACAGGCCGTTACAGCAGGGCGTAGACAGGGAAGGCATCCGGGCATGTCCTGGTCAGGACAACTGGTGCGGGGCAGGGCGAGGGTGGGCACTGGTGCAGCTCATCATCCCTGACTGGGACGGCGTTCACCTCTGGTTCATGTTTCTCTTGGGTCCCTCAGCCAATTTCTCCCAGTTCGCCTTCGAGTCTGTGGCGACCATCGCCAACAGCCTGCACAACAGCAAGGACCTGAGCAAGGACCAGCACGGGAGGAACTGCTTGCTGGCCTCCTACGTGCACTACGCTTTCCGCCTGCCCGAGCTGCACAGAGATGCGCCCAAGTCAGGTAGCACCGCTACCCCCATGCCCGCCCCATGCCGGGAAATTCAAGATCACGGGGGGGGACCCTCAAAGGCTCCCTCGAACAGTCCAGGATAGAGCATTTCTATGAGGGCTGAGATTTTCTAGACTTTCTTCTTCCTCTTTCCTCTTTTCATGC
Organism: Dolichotis patagonum; assembly: GCA_004027295.1. Classification (NCBI taxonomy): domain Eukaryota; kingdom Metazoa; phylum Chordata; class Mammalia; order Rodentia; family Caviidae; genus Dolichotis; species Dolichotis patagonum. The sequence goes on from PVJX010005283.1 coordinate 32,118, forward strand.
CCTAAGTACTTCTTCTGTCTATTTGGTCAATACCTCAGCGAGGTATTACTAAGTTGCTGATTTAAGATTCCACTGAGAATCTCTTTTTAAAATAGGGAGAAGTGTGGACCAGTGTCTAGCACTTGGGAACACGCATGATAAGGAAGATGGCATCTATCCAATGGCAGTGAGAGCAGTAACTCCTAAACCTTTCATTATCGATCAGTGAATAACCATCCTTCTCATTTCCCCCAACTATACTTTCAAAACAATAATTATTTTATTATTATTCTTAATCATTTACGTTAGGTAGTAATGAACCAGACAGAACTTAAGGTCAGTGTGATACAAAAAGTAACATCGATAAGACCACAAAGTTCCACACCCAAATACTTTGGCACCTCATTAATCTGGGCAGCCAATTTCCCATGAATTTGTAACTTTAGTAGAGTTTTAAGAATCCAGTACAGATTCTTTTGGGAAACATGTGAAGACCAAAGGATAAAGAACATCCTTACATGGATTGTATCTGCTTGTCCTCATAGGATTCAATTTAGTCCTTGAGTTTATGGATTTTTTAAAAAATTTTGTGACAGGGTCTTGCTAAGTCACTAAGTTGCCCAGTCTGGACTGAAATTTGTGATTCTCCTGCTTCAGCCTCCCAGAGCGGTAGAATTATGGGTGTGTACCACCACATCTGTCCAGCAATTCTAGGGATTTGAGATCTCAGAAAACCAGGGCTGGGGATTTAGCTCAGCGGCATAAGCGCCTGCGTGGCAAGTGTGAGGTTGTGAGTTTGATCCCCATTACCGCAAAAAAAAAAAAACAAAACAAAAAAAAAAACTAGGAGATCTCAGAAAACCTTCCTCTGTGACTTATAAAGTTACGATCATTTAAATACTGATCGATTAAAAATATCCACATATTTAGCTTTTCTTTAAAATTTAGAAGCCACAGCAACCCTGGTTTCTGCTCTTCCATGGCAATAGCAGGCTGGAGCTGAGACCTATATCCCCAGTTCACCCCGTCCTTACCCACCCCACCATCTCGTCCTGCCTGTTTCCAAAACACTGCCACTCTGCCCACCTAAGTTTTGGATAATGAGACTCTAATGCCAAGAGCTCACCTTGACCAAGCATGGGGGCACACACCTGTAATCCCAACACTTAGGCGGCTGAGACAGGAGGATCACCATGAGTTCGAAGTCAGCCTGGGCTACGTAGTGAGTTCAAGGCCAGCCTGAACTACATAGCAAGACCCTGTCTCAAAAAGAAAAAAGAACAGAGCTCACCTGACAGGCTTTCATTCTACCACCTACCCTTTCCTTTTCTTTTTCTTTTTCCAAGCTCTTTGGGTAACTCTGGTCCTTTCTGTTGACTTGTCTCTACCTGGCAAGGTGCAGGTGGTCCCGCCTCCCTTCCTGACCCCCGCTACCACACATACGGACGCACGTCTGCCGCCGCTGTGAGCTCCAAGCTGCTGCAGGCCCGGGCGATGAGCAGCAGTAACCCAGACCTCTCGGGGTCCCACTCTGCCGCTGACGAAGAAGTTAAAAGCATCATGTCTTCCAAGGTAGGGAGTACGTTGAACCCTGACTGTGACACACATTTTTAATTTTGTTTTTGTTTTTAGTTGACATGTAAAGAGTATGCATAATTAGGGGTTCCGGTGTGACATTTTGGTGCATGTATGCGTTGTGTGGTGACTAAATCAGGACCTTAGCTGACTGTATTGACTTGTGCTTGTAATGATAGCACTCTGGGAGGCTGAAGCAGGAGGATTACAAGTTCCAGCCCAGCCTGGGCAAATTAGCAAGATTCTGTCTCCAAAAAAAGAGGAATATAGCTAAGAATATAGCTCTATGTAAAAGCCCTGAAGTCAATTCCCAGTACCACCAAAAAAAAAAAAAAAATTAATACATCCATCACCTTGTACATGTATCATTTCTTTGTGGTAAGAACACTCAGAATCCTCTCTTCCAGCTAATATTTTGAGATAGTCACTACAGTAACATTTGCTATAATCACCCTACTATGCAATAAAACACAGAACTTATTTTCCCAACTGCAGATTGTAAAGGGTTTTATAATATTTTAAACTAGAACTTGAAAAAAACAACACAAAAGGAGCTATTCCAACTGCCCATATTGTCTGTCAGATGCTTAGACTCAGCTGAGAGGGCAGTGTTCTTTCCTTTGGAAGGCTGGGGGCCAGTCTGAAAGAAGACGCAGAGAGGCTGGCATTTAAGGTCCTGCTGAGGCTTGGTTACCGCTGATAAGAGATCCTTACCGCATAGCTGGTTGAGCCACGTGGAGTCAATGAGTCCCATGCATTTTATTTTTAAGGAAAATGATTAGCTTTCCCTTTTCCTGATGGTTTTTGATTCTTTTTTTTAGCATCTCCCTTTTCCATTCATTAACACTTCTGATTGATTAGCCCATCCACTGTCCCAAGTGAATAAAGGCAAATTTTGTAAACAGTTTAAAACTGAGACTGTGAGAGGATCAGTGACTTGACTGTATAGTCTTTCCTTCTTATTTTTTTCTCTTTTTAAATGTATTTTCACCCCAATTTGACACATTGTGATTGCACATGCTTAGGGAGGACAGTCTGACAGTTCAGTACCTGCGCACCATGTGTAATGATAAGATCAGGGAATCAGGGCAGTTGACTTGTCTGTCACCGCAGATATATCACTGCTTTGTGCTGGTGACACTCAAAATCTTCATACCACAGTGATATATGTGCACTCATATTTATAGCAGCACAATTTATAATAGCTAAATCCTGGAAACAACCCAAACGCCCATCATCAACTGAGGAATGGATAAAAAAGATGTGTTTTTTTTAAATAATGGTGTGCTGCTCAGCCATACAGAAGGATAAACTTGAGATTTTTATAGGTGAATGGGTGCAACTCAAGACCATACTCGTAAGTGAAATAAATCAGACCCACATGTGTAAACATCACAGTATCTCACTAGTGTGAGGAACTGAATGAGTGAAAAGATCCAAACTGTGATGGTGAAAGGGGAAAGGAAGTACACATACATATATACACACAAGAAAGCTGAGATGGTTATACGCTAATTTATTTTAGTTCATTGAAAAGAAAGGCTTGTGCCGATATTGTTTGGATGATACTTCATGCCTGTATCTTGTACTCTGAATAACTACTATGAAGGTAACAATATGCAATGTACTAATTATTGTTACTCTCTTGCTAGCCTGTTTTTGAAACTCTGTTTTATTGTTATTTATATATATATAAAAAACAATATATATAACAATATTGTTATATATAACATATATATTTAATTGTTATATATTATATATATAATTGTAATATATAAAAAATTGTTTATATATAACAATATTGTTATATTTTTATAATAAAAAACTCAAAATTTTTTCTACTAGCTATTTTGAAATATTCAATTAATTATTCACAATCATAACTATCATTTTGTGCTAAAAAACATGAGAAGTTATTTCTCCTAAATGTGTATTCATATACACACTAACAGTACTGTTCTCCCTACACACACACACACACACACACACACGTATATATTCACCCTTTCTTGGCTCTAATAATGGCTATTCTGTTCCCTACTTTTTGAAATCAGCCTTTTAGCTTTCACATGTAGGTGAGAATATGTAGTATTTGCACTTGTGTGCCTAGCTTATTTCACTTAACATAATGTTGTCCAGTTGCATCTACCTTGCTACAAATGATAGTATCTTATTCTTTTTTGGGGAGAGGGGCAACCGGACTTGAGCTGAGGACCTCGCTCTTGCCAAGCAGACACTAGGCTGCTGAGCTGTATCTCTGGCCCTCTTACTATTCTTTTATATAGGTGAATAATATTTCATTGTGTATGTGTACCGTGTTTTCTTCATCCATTCATATGTTGATATGAATGGATAATCTGTCTGTAGACACATAGGTTAACTCCATGTCTTAGCTATTGTGAACAGTGCTACAAGAAATACAGGGTTCAGGGCTGGGGATATAGCTCAACAGCATAAGCACCTGCCTGGCAAGCACAAGGTCATGAGCTCAATCCCCAGTACTAAAAAATTAAAAATAGAAATAGGAGGTTTAGCTGCCTGTTGCATATGTTGATTCCATTTCCTTTGGGTGTATACCCAGTAGTGAGATTGCTGGATCAGATGGTAATTCTAATTGCTGATTTCTTGAGGATCCTGCATTCTGTTTTTCATAATAGCTTTATTAATTTACATTCTCATAATAGTTTATAAAAGTTCTCGTTCCTCAAAATCCTCACCCATGATTGCTACTTTTTGTCTTTTTGGTAATAGCCCTTCTGAGTGGAGGTGTCCCCTCATGGTGGTTTTCATTTGAATTTCTATGCTGAATAGTGATGTTCAGCATTTTTTCACATACAGTACCTGTTGATTATTCTTTTGGTAAATGTCACTTTGGGCCATTTGTCTTCATTTTTTCCTGATAAACTTTAAGACTTCAGCAGTTTCATGTTGACATAATTATTGCAAGTATAGTCCACAAAGGTTTTATACTCCATACAATTTCCCTGTTACTAATGTTTTGCATTAGAATGATACACTTATCACAGTTAGTGAACAAATATTCTTGCATCATTATTAACGTAAGTTCAGACTTTATTCACATTTCCTCAGTAAGTTTTCAGGAATTTTTCCTTAATATCCTTTTTCTGTTTGGGATCCCATCCAAGGTACCATAGGACGTTTTGTAGTTATGTCTCCTTAAGCTCCTCTGCTGATAACAATTTCCTGACTTTCCTTGTTTTCATGACCTTGATAGCTTTGAGAAGTAACAGTCAAACACATTGTAGAATGACTCTTGCTTGGAATTTTTAAAATTATAATGTAATTCATATATCATAAAATTCGGTCCTTTAATGTTTTTTAATGTTTTTAGTACACTCACAAAGCTCCCATGTACTCGAAACCTGTCTGGGGCCTTTTTTCCCCTGATTAGTAGAAATCAAAGTCTCCAGGCTTAGACACAGTTTCCCTTCCAAACTCTACTGGTGTGAGACCTTGTGATGGAAGGAGGGAAATCCGGAGAGCTAAGCTGGTGTCCGGGTGCTGAGACTACCTAGCAGTGTGGCCCTGGGCAGGCCACTTACCTGCCTGGGTCTCTGTCTTCCTCATTACATAGGTTCTGACTGCTGGGTGACCCTAAGAACCATCTATGGGGTTTTGGGGGGGGGGGGTACCAGGGATTGAACTCATGACCTCATGCCTGCCAGGCAGGCGCTTTTACTGCTAAGCTATATCCCCAGCCCTCATCTGTGGGTTTTTGAAAGAATGAGAAGAAGAAGAGTTTGATGGTCTATAGGGTGAACTCTAAGAAACTGTTAATATTCTATCCTTTTGACTTACAAAATCAATGCAGAATATGCTGGAACTATCTCAAACCAGTTTCTGAGAGCTGATCAATAATTTTTCAGGAATTTCTGAGCCAGTTGCAAAACAGACATTATTAAAAATTAAATTATATAAACTTACATTTAAATGATTTATATCAAAAGTAAAGGTAGTGTGGTATCCTGCATTATATCTTAGAACAAAAATAAGAGATTAATAGAAAAAGTGATGATATCCAAGTAAAATCTGTAGTTGAGTTCACTGTAATCTACCACTGTTAACATCTTAGTTTTGACCAGATGTACCATAGGATATAAGGTGCTAACATTAGAAGAATCTGGAGAAAGTGGATACAACTACTGCTTCTGTATCTTGTCTGTAAATCTAGTAAGAATAACAATATAAATAATTATTCTAGTATGAAAAGTTTACTTTTAAAGAGTAGTTTTCACATCTCATCCCTCCTAATTGTTTTACTACACTTTGTTACTAACTGCGTTCTGGAGATTATTGGTGGTGTGTTGTGTCTGAGAATACACTATAACCTGCACTGCCATGGTACAATGGTAAAAGACTGAGCTCAGCCACGACGAAAGGATTTTTAGCCTGGGAATGGACAAATGTTACACACGAGGCCGCTCCCCAAATAGAGGTGGTTGTTAGCTATTTGCCAGTGCACGATGCTTGCACTTCACATGTCAAGTTCCTTTAAGCATATGCTTTTTCTGATTGCCTGAAGAACAGGGGGTCTCTGGCTGTCATTGACAGCCTTGACCTTTGTAGTTTCCTCTACTAAAAATGAAAATATTAAATGCCTTTGTCGACTGGGTTAACATTTTGCTAGATATTTTGCAGGAAGGAGAGAAAATTTTGTCCAGCTAAAAGAATAGAGAACACTCCTTCCTTTCACAAGCGTCTCCACAAATTTGCTTACCTTGAGGAGACTGAGTACAATACCAGACTAAACCACAGAGAGGCGCTGTGCCCACCTTTTTTTTCTGGCTCCCTCAATGAAGTCCAGGTTGAAGAATGTTAAAGGGATTTCTCAGGCCTCATTTTCAACTGGCTTTTAACTGTAGGTTGTTACATATCAAAATATTAATAGTGATTATTTCAGGAGAAAGTAAAATTCTTATGTGAATTTACCTTCTTTGTTTTATGTTTGTTTGTGGCAATTATTTTTTTTTAACGTTTGTAACCAGAAAAAAATAAGACATACTAAAGATATATTCTGAAGTGATGATTTCCAGCTTTCAGGATGTTATTATCAGCTGAGCACTAAGTCTTGGCTTGTATGTTTCAGGCTGTGGATCGCAGCTGCAACCGGGTATCTTACTATTGCTCTGGCAATAACGATTGTCCAGGTTCCAGTGCAGCCCCAAGACCAGCCAGCAAAAAGGTACACAGATAATCCCACGGCAGAAAGGGTTTGCCTGTGCCCTCGCACGGTGCTTGAGAACAGACACTGTCCAGATGCTTTCTAGCCTTGTTCCTGCCCCAGTAACACATCCATACACATCTTCACAGCCCGGAGCTTTAACCCCCGTATTTTGACCATCTGGTGGTCACCCCAGAAGTCTTCTGAAATCAGGCTGCCGGACCTGCCTTCAGTTTCTGACGCAGTAGATCTGAGGAGGGGCTCAAGAATCTGTATTTCCGCTCCAATGTAAGCACCAGGCTACCCTTTCACAAGCGCTACACTAGCTTTTCTTTTAGTTTACATTGAGCTGAGGATACTTCATCCTTGTCGAAAGTGAATGGCAATAATTAGGTAACAATTGTGTCAGTGCTATATAAAATAATATTACATTCTCCTCATAACTCTATAATCAGCCTTACCTCTGGGTTCATAAACTTTGTGAAGCGTGTAATTTCTTCAACGAGCAAAACCCCCTCGTCTTTATCACAGCCAGTGGTTATGGGACAGTAAGACATTGTGGGATCAAGGGACAGTAGGATGAGAGCTGTGTGTCACGCCAGCTGTCTGCCTGGTTTTCCCTTGTGCCAGGCACCCAAGCGTCTTAATCTTTGTGGTAGCTACTTCAGCTTCTGCTACCTGCTGAGTAACTCGGGAAGCCATTGGCAACAGTTAACACCACAGGAACACTTTGAACAGGCAAGTAGGGAACGAGTCTGCTGCACACAGCGTCCTCTGGGCTGGAGAAGGTTAATATGGCGCACAGTGGGCTCGCCTGGTCCTGGGGCTGCAGGCTTTGCAGTAACCAAGGTGCCATATGCTGGGGAGAGGTAGCAGGAGTTAACTAGAAAAGGAAAACAAAAAGAAGATGTTAGTCTAAAAACTAATTTGTCACTTACCTTAGCATTAAGCTGCCACAGTCCCCTTGCAGTACCTGGTTATAAGTATCACTTTCTTTCTTGAAAACCATGATTTGCCTACAGTCTGACTTCCTTTAGGCATGTCCTGTTTGGTTTTTGCAACTGCCTCATTTTGACCTGAAATGACCAGGAGAGAATTATTTCATTTCAGGGATAAGTTTAGCTAGTGTGTTTGCTTTATAGCTCAGCAAATATTGTTTTGCTGCTTGGCTATTTTATATAACCTCTGGAGCAAGGTGTTCTTGTAATAACGCTGCCCAGTAAGCAGCATAAATGACTTTAAGAAGCAGCTTATCCTTGTCTAATCTCTTCCTGCCACAAGACTCTGGCAGTCAAACTGACCTATTTCTAGAGGCTGCTGCTAAAGCGGGCAGAGCACGCCTTTCTCACCACAGGAAGATGGAGGTGTAGCCAGGTGACACCGTGCATGCAGTGTGTCACCTCAGTGGGGCCTTGCGTCAGTGATGATGGAAATTAAAACTAAAACAACAGGATGAATTTACTGGCAAAAGCTTTAATTAGAGAGAAAATAAGGAGTCCAGCTTGAGCAGCTGGAGGGGGCACTTTCTGATGAAGGGCGTCAGACTGCCCCATGAGTGAGGCAGACAGACAGGTGTGGTGGTGCTGGGGCGGATGCCAGCATCTACTCAGTCATTTCTTTCCATCCTGATTTCATAGCTCAGGTAGAATCCTCATGACTCAAGGGATACTCTCAGTGGCTATAAGTCGGGCCCAGTGGAGACTTCCAGATGTGAGCGTTCTCAGCTTTGAAGGACAGGGAGACAGGCGGGATAGGTTTAGGACTAATAAGGCTGATTTACTAACTTCTAGGCAGACTCTCCCTAAATGACTAGCATGCCTGTGTGCAGAGCTCAGAAGGACTTGATCAAAAGTTTTACAAAATGAAGGGCAAGCTTTGTTCTATTTTTAGTTTCCTGTTGGGCATTTGTAGGCCCAACTGAAAAGCCACAATTTTTAATTAAAAAAAATTTTAAACCACTTTTAAGTCCTTGTCTATCTTAGAAGAAAACACAAATTATGCTGTAATGAGTAACAAATTAAAGGGCCCGTGAGCTTGTTCATCCTCTGTCCTTACAGTGATCTCTGGCTCTGTCAAGTCGATCACCTCCTAAATTAAAATCCAACCCCACGCCTCTCCCAGGCAGCAGAACCTCACATAAACACAGCAGGAGCCAGACGTGTTGACGTGTTGTATTAAGGTTATTAGTTTGACTAACTTGACAAAATGAGGCAAAGCTGACAGATTAGCTCGCCCGACTGTGATGTGAGGAGCTGGAGCACCCAGACATCTGCACAGAGCTTTTCCTCTTTTTTTTTTTTCCTTTTAGTCTAGTTCACCATGAAAGGTAAATGTTTTGAATAAATTCAGGACACCTAAGGCAACCACAACTGCACTAAGGACACTCATGAGAGGAGTCCAGAGCTGCTTCAGGAAGTGGCAAGAATGATGGGGTACCTGTGTTTGAAGTTAGGGAGAATATTTTCAGGGGGGAATAATAGCAAAGTGTCTTTTACTGTAGTAATTTTTTAAAAATTTAAGCATTCAGGGCTGAGGATATAGCTCAGCAGCACAATGCCTGCCTGGCAAGCGCAAGGTCTTCAGTTTGATTCCCGGTACCAAAATAAACAAACAAACATGCACTATATTTTTTGATACCTTGTGAGCAGCTCTCCAACTTTAACATCCATAAGAAATAGTAAACTGAGCTGCATATATACTGCATTCATGGGTAACTTAAAGGATTGTCAGGAACAGTCTTATTAATTTATAATTAATTTTTACCTCAGGTTCACTTTAATGCTTCACTTCCGCATAAGCATGATCTTAATCATTGAACAATAAAGAATGAGTTTGTCACGGCCGGGGATTTAGCTCAGTGGCTTAAGCGCCTGCCTGGCAAGCGTGAGGTCATGAGTTTGATCCCTGGTACCAAAAAAAAAAAAAAAAAAGAATGAGTTTGTCTGCTTTTATCCTAGGTTTTGCAGGATAAGATAATGAAAGCCACAGAAAATTCCTGAATAAAATGTTTGCCTTTATTTAGCATGACCAGTTGTCTTGGTTTGCCTAGGTCTGAGGGGGTCCCCACGATGCGAGACTTTTCACTGGGGGACTAAGACACTCTCAGGCAAACTAAGACAAGTTAGTGGCTCTTACTCTTGGCCTTCAACTTCTCCATCAAAACTGTTGTCAAGGGCTGGAGATTTAGCTCAGTGGCTTAAGCGCCTGCCTGGCAAACATAAGGTCGTGAGTTCAATCCCCAGTACCAAAAAAAAAAAAAAAAAAAAAAAAAAAAAAAAAAAAAAAAAAAAAAAAAAAAAAAAAAAAAAAAAAAAACTGTTGTCAAAACCATTAACAATTAGACAAAGAAATTGAAGAATGGATAGGAAAGGTAAAAAAAAGGTATCCGATATTTTTGCTATCTGCTCTTCAAAATGACTTGAAGAGAAGCAGAAATATAAAGTGAAGCTGAGAGCTATTCCAAGCACCTGACCCTGAGACACAGAAATTTAGAAATTGTAAATTCAGGTTGATACCACGAAGCCTGTTAATGCAGAGGTCACACTTGCAACCCAACCAATCAAGTTTCCTACATGAAGCCAGTGTGGGATTACACAAACACTGGTGCTGTCTGCAAGGGAGTTTAAATGCCTTCGCAACAGTGGCCTTCAAAGTGTGACACTGGACCAGCAGCACTGGCATCCCGTATCACTTGGCAGAAATGCAGCTTCTCGTACCCTGCTCCGTGAGTGTTTTATCCAGCCCTCCGAGGGGTTCTGATACACATTCAAATGTGAGAACCACTGAGACCGACCAAGCAATTTTATGGATGAGAAAACTGAGGGCAAAGAGAAAAAGAACTTGCACATGGTCAGACTGTGTGACCACGCACGGCATTCCTGTGTTCTGACCACGGCTCTGCGTGCTCCCCAGGACAGTTTTCTCATACTGAGTCGATTCCTTCAAACCTCGCTCCCCTGCACAGTACCAACACCAGCTGTCCCCTACCCACCTGAATGTCCTCCAACTTCAGCATTTCAGCACCAACTTCACTGTCCCTCATGTGTGGCCTAGGACACATGTTTCAGGAGCTAACAATCTGTTAACTTTGGGAAAAAGAAAAGAAATGTTGATGCATATGAGCTTTGTTATCACCTGCTTTTGTGGTTGTTGCTCAGCATTTCCACGAGGAGCTTGCCCTGCAGATGGTGGTCAGCACTGGGATGGTGAGAGAATCCGTCTTCAAGTATTCCTGGTTCTTCTTTGAGCTTCTGGTAAGTTTCTGAGTATCTGAGCTTCTGAGTATTCTGAGCTTCTGAGTATCTGTATCAGTAGGGCAAGAAAAGCAATGGTAGAAAGGCACTGACATGTTCCATATTAGGAATTAACACCTTGATTACTGAGTTGCTCCTGCTAAAAATCTGGGATTATGCCTTGAAATCTCTCCAAGCCCTCCATCCATCCCCCAGCAAATCCCATTGATTGTACCTCAAAAATCTCCTTCCAAGCTATCATATTTTATCATGCCCCCCCCAGCCAAGCCATCTCTTATATACCATTTGCAATAACTTCCTCTTTCTCCCTCCTGTATCTAGTTTTGACTTGAGCCCATCCATTCTGCCCAGACCAGCCAGTGTTGCATAGCTGTCACTCCTTCATTTCAAACTCTTCAACAGTTTTCAGTGTACTAGGAGTGAACATTTTTTTTTATCATGGCTTAAAAGCCCTTGTATGAGTCCCTTGTTTACCTCCATCTGTCTCTTTATCTCATTCTTTCCCCTTTTAGTTCTTTGGAGATACTAGGCTCTTACTCAGCCTCAAAGTGCTTCTTGGGTTCTCTCCCCACTTCCTACCATTCACTCCTCACCCAAATACTGTGTGTTCCCTTTAGATTTCAGTTTAAATGTCACCACTGTAGTGGTATGCCTTCTGCTTTGTTATTCCCCTTTATTTTTTTAAAAAGAAGCATGGTAGTGAGACATGAGCTTTGTGCTGTGATGGGAAATGGATTGGTTATAACACCAAATCCTCTCTCAGTTCTTGAGGCATGAGAAGTATTAAAACCAGCACCCCATATCCTACTAGAAGTATTAAAACCAGCACCCCATACTACTTCTGTTTACCCTTCCCACTCACCATAAACTTCTCCATAAAGAAGATTCGCTTGTGTCGAGTTATCTATAAATAATTCATACAAATACAGTAATCCTGAGTTTCAGTCATCAAGATTGCAGTTTAAAAATTAAGAACAAAAACTAAAGTTGTTCTTGTAGGATCTCCTAGAAGACAATCCTGAAGGAAAAGTGTTTCAGTTCAAAGAACTTTTATTTGCTCATAAACCTATACTTATTTCACATAATCACTCTTAGATTTCAATAATTAAATCCTCTACTGTGCTATCATTGTTCAACTGGGTGACCAAATCCCTTGGACAGTGGTTCTCAAACCCTGCTGTGTGAGGGTCGCAGTGTGTGTTCCCTGTGGAACATCAGTCCACAGGGATTCATCAGTACATCCTTGAAATCCAGTAATGTCCTGTAAGAGACAGTGGTTACCCCTGTACACACACCAAGGTTAGGAAGGGATTTACCAGCCTACTAGGCCAGCAAAGGCTAGAGCTTCAGTTTGCTAACTGCTCAGACCAGGTTCTCTTCCTTCCCCATTTTGCCTTTTTGGGAAACTCAAAGTTATGAAACATCTTCTCAGCTTACAGTATTGACAATGTGAAAAGACATTGCATTCAGAAATTAACTTTAGTGCCAGGTGTGGGGGCACATACCTCAGGAGACTGAAACAAGGATAACTGCAAGTTTGAGGCTAACCTGGGCCTCATAGTAAGTTCAAGGCCAGCCTAGACTATATCATGAGATCCTGTTTTTAAAAAAGTAAATTAACTTTATGCAGGGCTACCATTGTCATTTCTCTCTAAATCACATGAACTCCATGCTGCTCAGCCTGACTGGTTCCCCATGGCCCAGAGCTGTTTTGAAGACAAGTTTGCATGCTCAGTAGGTGTAACCATGGCTTCATATAATCCCAGTAACAGCTGGCGTCCCCGAGGAAGGGAAATAATAGCATCCAGAGTGCATCGAACATCTTACTGTATGTGCGCCAAGCACAGCTTTGAGTATTTTAAAGCATAATCTTATTTAATCCTCACACAACCTCAAAACAGGAGTTTTTATGATTTCCTACTTACAGATTGGGTTGGAAGAAGGGTGGTCGCCATAAGGAAGGTCTCCCAGTCTGCCAAAGGCTTCAGCAGTGCTGCTTCACTGCCCCTAACTGCAAGAAGCTGAAACAATGGAAAAAGTGAAGGTGGCTTTTGGTCTTACACACTTATTTACTAGGACTTGGTGGGCTCAAAAGAAAAATCAAAAACTAACTTTCCTCACCTCCCAGGAGCGCTCTGTGTCAAGTGAATGAAGTGGCCAGGAAGGCACTGCTCCCGGGGTTAGCTGAAGAGCAGTTGCCAGAAGGCTTCTGCCCAGGTGTATGCCAGGCGACAGGAGCCAACGACATTGCATGAGTGAGGCACCCAACATGCAGCAACTGCCAGCATCCTTTAGCTCCGTGAGCTCTAAAGAACTGAGGGGAGAGAGTAGTGCAGTGGGGACCGGGAGGAGGATGGAGGCAGGGAAGAGGACCCTGTGACAGAAACACATTGCTAGATCCACACTGTGGCAGGAGTGACAGCAGGATGAGTGTGTGAAGGCCCAGGCCTCTCTGTTCTCCCACCCATTGGCCAACTCCTCCCAGAAACAGAGACGGAGCAGGGCCCAAGTGATCTGTGCACTGAGACACCGCAGCTGGGGCAGAGAAGGGCAGGAAATGGGCTGTGGTAGAAGCAAACAGGAACTACAAGCCCCAGCCAGGGCCCTGCAAGGAAACTGATCTCAAATTCCCACAGAATGCTCAGCCTGTAAGCAGTGTTACCTGCCTACCTGACAGATGCCCAGGAAGTTATTTAAAAACCGCAGCAGACCTCCCCAGGAAGCTTGAAGACAACAACAGCTTCCTAGTACTTAGCCAACCACCTGGGCAGTTTAACACCCTTGGGTTGTGCTTATGGCCAGGCGCTAATGAACTACGACTTTGTCAGCAGAGCTGTTAGGCCCAGTCCTTGGGCGAATTTCACACTCGCTGATGAATAAGCCCCTGTGCTTCAGGGAAACACCAGGCCAGACCTTGGAGACTCAGAGGTAAATGGGTGACCTAGTTTACTCACTCGGGACATGAAGTCCTGCTCTAAGGGGTTCTTGAAATGTACCCCTCCTTTGAATGGAGCATAAAAGCCAGTATGGGAGAAAGGATTGTCCTGTGTCAGCCCATCCTACAAATAAAGAGGCAGGCATCCACTTGCATTTCTGCTGAGTGTTCGTCTCTGGAGACCCAGGGACACAGTAGCTGGCAGATTGAGGACAGTCTGGAAAGAGACCATTAGTTGGAAGTACGGTATTGTGAGGATTATTTATTTGCTTGTAGGATGGCCAGAATCAGCAGGCAGAAGCCAAATGCAGAGCCAGTTCTAAAAACCCAGGGTAGGTTAGCCAACACCGAAGCAGAATTGAGGTTGCCCAAACAAAGAGGCCTTGTCTTCCTAGGTCCTTGGTTAGGAGCATAGGGAGAGAGATGCTATTATCAAACAAAAGAACAAAACATGGTGTCTGGTTCCCATCCTTCATTCAGATCCTTCCTCCAAATATATGTGGCTGCATGGGCCGTGGGCCCGTCCCGCATCCCTGGAGTGAGGAGAAACCATGGTTCTTACACTAGGTTTTCTGTTCCTCAGTCTTCTCCAAGCTGGCATTTTCTGAAAACATAAAACACTTACAGAACACTTAAAGGCTATCTCTTGTTTTTGTGTTTTTATTTGTTTTCTCTTTGTGTCAGTGCTTTTTAAAAAAAAATTGCCAGTCCTGCATTCAAAATAGAAATCCTCTGTTACTGCATAAAAGTTCGCCCTGGTAATTTTCCAGAGTGGAAGTCAGTTTCCACACACCTGTCCAGCCCTGACCTGGGGGCAGGTATGAGTAATTCACCTTCCAGGGCCATTTCTTTTCCCAATGACTCTGACCAGCCTGGACAGGTTCATAAGGATGAGCTCAGAAGGTAGGCATGAGCCTTGGGAATGTTACCTTCTCCATCAGACTGTTTCTGGCAGCTCTCAAGGCTAACACTCAACCTCTGATGATGCGGAAGGGGGCTGTATAGACTTCTGAATCTCCTGGCCTCAAGTCCAAAACATAAGTATTGTCTGGAGTTTAAATTGTGGTAGGCATTGAGCTGGTGTTATATTATCCATTAGATAGATAGATAGATAGATAGATGCATGTATACATATGTACATATACATATATTTACACATATATACGTATGCATTATATATACATATACATACGTACATAGATAATGGATCAATCTGCAAGTTTGGCTGATACAAGTTAAAATACAATTTCTGTTAGGAGCAGTATCCTAAATAGTGTATCGCTTTCCAGATAACCAGCAAAATCTTGCTCAACCCATACTACAACTTAAATTTGCAAACGCAAAAATAACCTGTGAACTGCTTCCGAAAAAACTGTGCTCTCTGTTTCACCTTGAAACTCCAGATAGGAAGAACATCGCTTCCCTAGTCTCCTTCCTATGGTTTCAGGAGCAGAAAAGATTTCAGGTCACACCCTAAACAGTCTCAGAAGCGTTCTCCTCTGTGTCCTGTGTCATTGCTGTGACACAGCCCTGGCCCCATGGTCACCTCTGCTTCTTGATGGAGGCCGTTGAGGAAAGAGGAGTTTGCTGAGGCTGGAGCTTTAGAATTGAGCTCAGCATTAAGAATTGGCAGCAATGAGGGAGTCCCTAGACTTGGGGTCAGGAAGAGGACATCCTTCCCACCTCCTGCCACCATGGCAACCATCTGCGGGTCGCAGGCATTTTCTAGTCCTGCAGCCAACTTGGGCACCACCAGCACTAATAAAGTGTCATAAAGTCCACCGTGAAAGAGCTTTTCTTCAGGTCATCTCTTTTTTTACACACCGTGCAAGCAGGTCACCAGTCTCCATGTTGACATTTCTCCCTTCCCGCTGTAGGTAAAAAGCATGGCCCAGTATGTACATAACCTGGACAAATCGGACAGTTTCCGGAGGACCCGTTTTTCTGACCGCTTCAAAGATGACATAACTACCATCGTCAATGTGGTCACCTCGGAGATTGCAGCCCTGTTAGTGAAACCTCAGAAGGTAACTGCATCTCTTACACTCAAATTTCTAGACTGTTTACTCTGAACGCGTTTCATTCTTAAGCAGAGAAAAATAAGCGTTACTGGAAAAAATTGTTAAAATATAACCACGCATGATAATTAGAGCAATACTGGGGCCAGGGATATAGCTTGTGGCACAGCATCTGCCTGGCAAGTGTGTGGTCCTGAGTTTGATTCCTGGTACCACGTAAATAATAAATAAAAGCAATATGTTACACTGGACTGAACTCTGGGGGCTCAGGGGTCACCATAAAGAAATTTCAAAAAATGCAACTACTGCATATTACAAACATACATTAATTTTGAAAAAGCACAAAATATGCTCAGAAAACTTTAAAAAAGAGATTGCCACACAGATGATCATTTAAGTTGTTGCATAAATGACAATCTGAGAAAAGATACTCTGTTCTTTGGAAATACTTTCTAAAGTATTATGAAGCAAATGGATATGATATTTGCAACCCACTTTCAGACAGTTCAATAAAAAGTTTTTATGCATATAGAGAATGATAATAACAGCAACGTAGCAGAACACTGATGCATCTTGTTAAAGGATACATAGGAGCTCTCTGAGCTATTCCTGTACCTTTTCTGTAAGTTTGAAATTATTTCATAAGAAAAATTTAAAATATATGAAGGGAAATAAAATTTTAAAAGGTAGAGGTAAGCGTAATACTTTAGGGAGCAAGATTTGTTACGTGTACCTCTCTCGTGCTTCAGAATTAGTATAGTACCAAGTGCTCAGGAGATCTCCATTTGCTTCTTTCTCGTGGCAAACTCTGTGACATTTTCCAAAAGCCACACAGCTTGCAGAAAAGCCCGGCCTGGAGGTTCCACACGCAGACTTCATACAGTGAGGGCGACTCCCCCGGGAGCGGCCAGCTGCAGATGCCGAGGGCTCGGGGTTCCTCAGAGATGCGGTGGAAACCTCTGTGTCAGGTCTCCGTCTATCCCCGAGACGGGCAACTTGGCCTGAATTTGCGAACTGCATCGTAACAAGAGGAGCAGTTTTATGTTATTTTCTCAATGATGTCGGGGACATTGATTTGTTATTCTGAGGATGAAGAACATACATATGGGAAGTTGAGTCCCTGACTGCTCTGAAGTACTATCAAGTCCTTCATGAATATGAGCAGTAAGAAGTAATAAAAAATTAAAATTTAAAAAAAAACACCTCTGGCACCATTTTGTGGAAGAATTCACGCTACTGAGTATGAGTCTGAGGCCTCCTAAGCTAGGAATGCTGCTTAATTGAAGGAAGAAAATTCCTTAGGTAAAGACTGATTCTTTTATCCTGAAAGGAGCTTATGTAATAATCCTTAAAAATTAAGAATCTGAGCTGGGTATGGTGGTATGTGCCTGTAATCCCAGCACTCTGGGAGGCTGAGGCGTGAGGCTAGCAAATTCAGATGCAGCCTGGGTAACCTAGCAACTTAACCAAGGCCTTGTCTCAAAAAAAAATTTTTTCAGCAATGGCCATTGTTTAGTTTTTAGCTTTTTGAGACAGGGTCTCACTACATGGTTTAGGATGGCCTTGAACTCATAGCAATCCTCCTGCCTCAGCCTCCCAAGTACTGGAATTACAAGCATGCACCACTGTGCCTGGCAGCTCAAAAAAGGTTTTTTTGTTTTTGTTTTTTGGTACTGAGAATCGAACCTAGAACCTTGTGCTTGTTAAAGCACTTATGCTACTGAGCTATATCCCCAGCCCTTAAATAAATTCTTTTAAAACATTTTTTAAAGAACTGAGTATGTCCCTCAATGAAAAAGCCCTGAGCTCAATCCCCAGTACCACAATCAGTCAGTCAACTAATTTAAATTTTAAAAAAGAATCTGTCTTATGGAAGATAGTGAATAAGTTTCAAGTTACTTCATCCCCCAAAACAAAACAAAATCAGAACCCAACCTTCTATAATTATATCCATACTGAGAAAAAAAAAAAGTGACCAGAATGAAACACACCTGAATACTCACAGTATAGGAGACATCCAGATTCAATTTGACAGTCAAAGTATTAGGTAAGGACTAAGTTATATTTGCTACAATTTTTCAGATTTAAACTGCTTTACCCAGAGAGACAGTGGCTGATATAACAGGCTCTGCCTCCCCCAGTGTTCCCACGTGGGCCCTGGGCGTTCCTGCCCCAGCCTCACTCACAGTGGTTTGTATGTTTGTTTTTAAGGAAAATGAACAGGCAGAGAAGATCAACATCAGCCTGGCTTTCTTCTTGTATGACCTCCTGTCTCTCATGGACCGTGGCTTTGTGTTTAACCTCATCAAACATTATTGCAACCAGGTGAGTGCTGCTGGGACCCGTGTTTTGGGGCACCTTCACTGTGACTTGCTGCCCCGCCACGGAGCGCTGTCTTATTCACTGGCACATCCTGGGCTGTCTTCTCAGCGGAACACGGAAGGCTCCACCATCCACAGGGGCGGGGAGCCCCCAGCGGAGAGAGGACTGCAAAGAGTCGCATGTCTCAACTGTGCTCGGCACCGGGGTTTGAAGGCAAACTTAAAACTAAAAGGTCCTTTCTTATCAACAGGAAACTGCTGTCCACTGAGATTTCATGAGACCTGCAAAGCGGTCAGGTGCTACAGTGTAAAAATCTGCCGGTCTGAACTATTTTTGAATGTGCAAAAATTCAAATTTGGTGTGGGCTTACAGGGGTGGGTGTGAGCCGGCGGTGATGAGCCTGTCCTTCACTCATTCACACACGCCCTTTGCTGGAGGCCACCCTGGTAAAGAGCAGAATGGTAAAAGAACTCTAAGGACAAGACGGTGGTCCCCGAGATTCTCCGTCCTGTGCATCCTGAGCACCTGCGCCGTGGAGGGTCTTTTGCTCCCAGCTCCCTCGGCACAGATCAACAGGAAACCCTTCACTCCTCGCTGCCCTCCTTTCAGTTTAGGATTCCAGGTCACTGGGTGAACCTCAGACATAAGTGCGTCTGTTTCCAAAACGCTGGACCATCACTGCAGACCCAGGGCCCGCTGCACACTGTGGGCAGTTTTCATTTCAAAAGGGAAATAAGCAAACTACCTGCTCTGCAAAATGCACGTTTGACTTTTCTCTTTCACTGTCATTTTTTTTTTCTTGCTCACTCTTTTTCTCTTCTACATTCTTTCCTTTCCTATTAACTGCCTACTCTTTTTTTTTCCCCCCTGTCTCCTGCTTCTACTTCTAAAGACCCTCAGACCAGGGCTCTGACACTCAGGTGTGTGTTTTGTGTCTGCTGACATCAAGGTTATCGCTTAACACTATTGAGCTACTCTGGTTTAAAGAAGTCACTGACCTCAGGCAGTGGTGGCTTCATTTAACTTCATCCCTGAGGCAAGTGACATTCTTCTGGAGTCCTCTGATTTTATCATTCTGCATACCTGACTCAAACATACTTCTGTCATTTAAAGACTTAGCAGGAAAAAAAAAAAACCACATAAGATAAAATCCTTACTGGTGATAGCTATAACCTTAGCCTTTGCTTAATAGTCATTAACAAGAGATCTACATCTTCGGTCATTCTACTGTCTCTTCCTGTGTGCCACTAAGTTAAATTAACACCCACCTCTAGAGTACAGCTGAGGCTGCACCGTGGGTCCGCACCTTTGGGGAAGACGTTTCAGGAGCTGTACCTTGTTCCTCCTTTCTATTCGTCACTCAAACAATTTTTGAAATTTCTATCTTTGCTGTTTCAAAGAGATCTGTGAGATGCCCACAGCAGGGGCTCCCTTCACGCAAATATCTTGTGCCCTCCCAGTCTGACAGAAGCCTCAATCCAGCAACTCAGTGTGTGACCCTAAGAGAGAGACATGCGACCAAGTCCTCACCAGTTCAACTTGCCGATGTTCCCAGCTGTTCAAAGCCAGCCAGCCCTGCTCTTGGAAAGGGAATGGGTCCCAGGGGCCGTCTCTCTTAGGCGGGGGACATGTGTTGCACTTTATATAGATGTTGCCGTTTGCTTAAGTGGATTGATTTCTGTAAGCAAAATGCCCCACAACACAATGACTTCCAAAAGGGCCGAAAATGTAATGATGTAGTTCAGGAACTGCTCTCAGGGTGAGTCATGTCTGTTTGCAAGGATGAGATGCAGTAGGCTCCTGTGCCGGGGCAGGAGGGTTTATGATGAAACATCGTGGGGAGGGCGGCCATTGCCCCTCACCTTCCCCTGCTTTGCCTAAAGGAGCTGCCTCTGAGCCTGCATCCTCTCACTGTTCCTCCCACCTGAGGAAAGGACAGAATCGGCTAGCCTGTCACTATTGTCAGCCTTTCATTGCTTGTTTCAAGATTTATTTTGATTCTTAAGACAAAGTTTTACTAAGTCATTAGATTGCCAAGGCTGGTTTGAACTTGGACTCCTCCTGCTTCAGCCTCTGAGTGCTAGGCACAACACCTGGCTAGGCCTTATCTTTTTTAAACAAAGATTTGCCCTAAAACCTCTTCTAGCTGTCTTCATTCTCCTTTATTCCTGCCTCTTCCACTTACAGCAACTCGATGATCTTTGTGCGGTCCAGTTTGTACTTCCCTAGCCAGTTCAATGCCTTGTTCTAGGGAACTGGTTTGATAACTTCCCAAGGGGGTGCTGAAGTCATCCAGTCATAATCCATTCGTTTTATGTGGCCCTTTGTGAAGTCAGTGACTTTCATGTGGCTTCTCAGACACAGCGGGGGATTTGTAAAATTAATTATATTACGTTACACTCAAGCTGTACCTCAGGCTTCTTTTCAGCCCAGGCTCCCTCTGGTATTACAGATTTGACAAAGTGGAGACCAGGGCAAGAATCTTCATCTTGGACACCCTAATCCTCTTAGGGTGGAAGCATGAAAGGGAACAGGAATGAATGGAAACCGGTTGGGTCTCCCTGTGATGCAGAATTTGTCATCTGCTGCCCTGTCCAATTAACTCTATTACACCGATTGTCTTAATTTGCAGAGAAAGGATATTTTTGTATCTGTCCGCCTCATCTACGCTTACCTTTTAGCGAACATGTCTCACTTTTCTCTATAGCTGTCAGCCAAGCTCAGCAACATTCCAACGCTCATCTCCATGCGGCTGGAGTTCCTGAGGATCCTCTGCAGCCACGAGCATTACCTCAACCTGAACCTCTTCTTCATGAATGCTGATACTGCGCCAGCATCTCCTTGTCCTTCCATATCTTCCCAGGTAATCAGCTGGCTGAAGAATTTATTCAGGCAATTTCATTTGATTATCTTAATCACGCATTTACTATAAATGTTGGCCTTAATTAATTCAAAGGAAAAGCAAGCTATTCAGACAAGATCAGCTGATCCAGATAGGACAAGCAAGCTAGTCTGACGTTGTACCATCTTAACTAATAATTAAAGGCTAAGTAATTTGGTTTCTTCCTGGGCTGGGGGAGTCCCTGATGAGGTCAAGGAAGTACATAATCACTACGGAAATTAAGAAACTCACAGAAAGTACCAATCTTTCTTTGTCTGAAATTAACTGATTTTATATTATGCAAATACAGAATTCCAAAGTCAAGCAAGTTTTGGAGCCCTTGGGTTAACCAGGTTTCTTTGCAGTAGGCAATCCAGAAACTTTTAACACATACAGGATAGAAGAGAAGATGGGAGAAAGTGTAGGTGCTTAGTGGTTATTCCCGAAGTGATTTGACTGTGGAAACTTTTTCCCCTTAAATTTCTCAAGGGACTAGTGTCCTCTAGAAAAACCTTAAGGAAGTGCTATTTTAAAATTATGTTCTATGGTAGCGAATAAATAAATCAGTAGCTCAGGGCAGAGAGCAGGATATCTCAGTATTGAGATCTATTTCTGTGCATATTCCTTGATACTAGCACAAGGGTGAAAGCTTATCTTATTAATTAAAAAAATTAACAAAAAATAAGCTTGGAGCAGTGGTGCATCCCAGTGGCTCAGGAGACTGAAATAAGAGGGTTGAAAGTTCAAGGCTGGCCTTGGCCATTTAGAGAGACCCTGTCTTAAAGGAAAACATAAACTAGGTATGGTGGCATACATCTGTAATCCCAGCATTCTGAGAATTCAAGGCAGAAAGATTGAAAGTTAAAGCCTGGCCTGGGCAATTTAGGAACTTAACCAGACAGTATCTCAAAATTAAAAAATAAATAAACATAAGAAAGGACTGGGAAGCACTCAGCAGGCTGTGGCAGGAGGATTGCCTCAAGTTCGAGGCCAGCATGGGCTGCATAGTGAGTTCAAAGCCAGCTTGAACTCCGTAGGGAGACCCTGTCTCAAAAAGACAAAAACAAAACAAAACAAAAAGGACTAGGGGATCAGTTCAATCTCCAGTACCACTAGGAAAAAAAGAAAAAGAATGAAAGAAAAAAGAAAAGAAAGGCAAAAAAGGTCACTTGAGCCCAAGAATTCAAGATCAGCCTGCAAAATTGTGCGTGTGCATGCGTGTGTGTGCGTGTGTGTGTGTGTGTGCGTGATCCACATATCAGTTACACAGCTATTGTAAGGTGGCCCGGGATACACGAGAGTCATAAGCAAACATTCCAAATGAGCAAACTGTCTGCAGCAGCCCACTGGCAGGTTTAAGTCTTCAGACTGCGCTGGGATAGCTGGCTTCCGAATTCTGAGTGGTCCAAAAAGTTAGCAGTTCCAAGGACCAGGTTCACCAGTGTGTGGAGGACTTACAGAGTCACTTTGGGTGTCCTTTGGGTGAGAACAGAGGACAGGAATTGCCCAGTACTGGTTAATCTGACACTTTCCTGCCTGACCCCACTTCTGGTGCAGGACTAGGCCCCCTAGATTCAGGCGAAATGTCAAGCCATCTGCAGAGGTCCTGCAACGGCCACAGGATCAGATGCACATCTCATTTCCCTGTCCACATTTTAGCAGAATTTTTATCTTCAATTTTTACTTCAGGTGGGAAGGCGAGCCCTATTTATTTTTCAACAGATGCTGAGTGCTTTATTTTCATCTTTCCTAATTGGCAGTCCGCCCTGTGCGGGAACAGGAACTCCAAGTAACCACTCTGTCTTGGTTTCCTTGCCTGTGACATGGGATGCTGGCGGGGCCTGTCCACTGGGCAGTGTCCACAGTGCCTGATCAGAGGAAAGGCTTCACAGGTGCTAGCCACGGTCTTTTCATCCCAACTCTGAGTACTCATAAAATTGCCACTTGCATTTCTGTAGAA
This sequence comes from Dolichotis patagonum, assembly GCA_004027295.1. Classification (NCBI taxonomy): domain Eukaryota; kingdom Metazoa; phylum Chordata; class Mammalia; order Rodentia; family Caviidae; genus Dolichotis; species Dolichotis patagonum. The sequence goes on from PVJX010005283.1 coordinate 55,223, forward strand.
CTCCAGCTCCTGCTCCAGCTTCCAGGACCACAAGATCGCCAGCATGTTCGATCTGACCCCCGAGTACCGCCAGCAGCACTTCCTCACTGGCCTCCTCTTCACAGAACTGGCTGCTGCTCTGGATGCTGAAGGGGAAGGGTACGTTCATCACGCTCAAAATGGGGCGTAAAGCAGTTTTTAAGAGGGTACTCCGTAATACAGTTTGCAGTTTAACTTCTCGGGCTTGGTGAGGTACCTTAGGAATGTACGAAGGTCTGGAGGAGGAGTGGAACCACAATATAACTTTCCTCTAGTCAGTTACTTACTGTGCGGAATCTGCTGAGGGTGCTTTGAGCTCCCTAGGAATATAGCCATTTGAGGGGTGAAGGGTGCTGGGGGTTGAACCTGGAGCCTCGCACATGCTAAGCACATGGTCTGCTACTGAGCTGTACCTGCAGCCCCAGTGAAGCCATTTTTAACAAAAACAAGAGCACAGGGAGGTGAGAGCAAGTGCCACTCGGCTCACTGCCAGCAAGGGAAGTAACTGCTGATGAGGCCAAGAGGGATGCCCTGGGCCCAGGGCTTTGAATCTTTCCCGGCTTTTATATCTGAAGACCCAGGCTCATGTGGCAATTTCCAGCCCTGATGCTGGTGCATGGCTTTTATTCCCTCTTCTCTGGACTCTTAAGTGCCTCCCAATTTTCTAAGTAGAATTTTCTGCCTTAATGTATATTTCCACTGCAACAGAAAGTGCCCTAACACATATGCCAATAAGGTGTCTCGAAGAACACAAAGGAAATCGGCTTCCTATCCAAAAGTGCCCATTTTCTTAAGTGTCCTTTAATAACACTGCTTTAGGTGACTTCTAAAAGTAGTCTTTTGTATTTACCTTTGTTGTAGGTTTTATTTTCCATTTTCTTTTGATTGGTAACAACCCTGACATCTGTTTTCAATTCCTTGTAAAATTGTTGCTCTGGTGTTACTAGCAACAGGGCAGAGTATATTCAGAGATCATCATGTAACCAGGTTTATGGTCAGGTAAATACATTCTCCAGACACACACAGTACCTTTTCCACCCTCCACCCCCCAGAGAGTAATTAATTAACTGTGTCACGGGCCAGGGATTTAGCTCAGTGGCTTAAGCGCCTGCCTGGCAAGCGCAAGATCATGAGTTCGATCCCCGGTACCAAAAAAAAAAAAAAATTAACTGTGTCACTCCTTTGGCAACACAGTAATCTCTAATTGCTGAGTTGTCAGTTACTCTCCTGGAAAGTCACTAGAAATAGTGTCATAACTTTTTCATGTGAACCAAAGGCTCAGAAAAATTTCATCCTTTAACAAAACTTCCTACTGACTGATACTTCCTTTTGTTGCTAAGGTGATTTATATACTCACCAACACCTGCCCACTTCTGGAGCAAGAAGCACTGGGTCATCTCAGCCTGCAAACCCCTGTAAGGGGCTAGAGATCACTCCCAGGGGCCTCCCTGGAGCCCTCATGCTTGGCTACCCTCATACCTGGGCACCCTCATACCCACACACTGTGAAATCCAGTGCTTTTCCAGCATCTTTGCATTAAACTAGAAACTTGCAGCGCCTCGTCTGAAATGCAGAACTGCCAGGATTGCAGACTCAGACAGTAGTCAGAACAAGAACAACCTCTGAAATGCAGTTTGCAGTTGCCTAGTTTTAGCCATAGTGTAAGAATCTGGGTGACTTGAAAAATTGGTTAATACTTCCTACCTAACCTGAATTCTGATGTAATATTTTTTGGAGGTCAAAAAGTATTGTTTAAAAATTAAACATCTACAGGTATGTTCCAGGTACTGTACTAGATGCTTTATTTTATTTACTTGTTATTATGGTATAATGGATTGACAGAAACTAACTGGTGTTTGTATTTTTCTCTTTCTTTCTCTCTGTTGTGGTTGTGGTTGTGGTACTAGGAATTGAGGCTTTGTACTGAACTGCCTCTTTATTTATTTTTGTTTTTTGAGACAGTCTCACTAAGTTGCTCAGGCTGGGCTCAAACTTGTGATCCTCCTGTCTCAGCCTCTCTAGGCACTAGGATTATAGGCGTGAGCCACTACACTTGGCCCCAGTCTTAATTGTAAAGTGCAGTTAAATTCCACCTGCACATACTCTTGGATAACCACTAGCCACATCAAGATATAGAGTATTTCTAGCACCCCAGAATATTTCTGGTGGCCTTCCTCAGACAAGCTCTACACACACACACACACACACACACACACACACGGTGGCTGTTGTTCTGACCTTTCTCACTGAGATTGGTATCATCTCTTGTTGAATGTCCTATTCTTTAGAATGAGATTGGAACATTCTCACTTTCTAATTTCAAAACTTACCATAAAACGAAAGCACTCAAGAGTATGTGGCTCTGAAATAAAGGCAGATATATAGAGTGTTGAAATTGAATTAAAAGTCCAGAAATAATCTTTCCATTTATAATCATTGCTTTTTGACAAGGGTGACCAAACAATTCAGGAAAAATACTGTTTTTAATAACTGTTTCCAAAGAAAAGCAGAATAAATGTTTCTAGGACAGCTAGATGTCTACAGTAAAAAGAATTAAGTCACACTCCTGTTTCACACTGTATGTAAAAACTAACTCCAGTAGATCAAAGACCTAAATGTAAGAGCTAAACCTATAAAATATAGTACTTAGATGAAATCATAGTGCTAATCTTCATGAACTTGGGTTATGCAATGAGTTCTTAGATCTGACAAGAAAAGTATGAGCAACAAGAGAAAAAAAAGATGAATTGGACCTCATTAAAATTAAAACTTCTGTGATTCACAGGAGACAATCAAGAAAATGAAAAAATAACTCACAGAATGGGAAAAAAATATTTGCACACCATGAACCTAATAAGAGACTCATAGCTCAAATGTATATTGTAAAAGGCATACGACTTAATCATAAATGGAGAAATGACTCAATTTGTAAAGAAAAGAATACACATTTTTCCAAAGAAGATATTACCATAAGCAATGAAAAGATGTCCTATTACTAGGTATCCGACAAATGCATATCAAAATCACAATTAAATGTTACTTCATACTCACTAGCATGGATGTAATTTTTAAAAATAATAAGACAGAATGCTGCGGGGTGCAGTTCATGGTACTTAACTAGCACGTGTTAGGACCTCAGTTGAATTCCCAGTTGAATAATAATGGTGAGAAGAGTGCAAAAACTTTAGACACTGCTGGCAGGAATGTAAAATGATGGGCCATTGTTTAAAACAATTTGTTGTTTTAACGGTAACATAAGCACTACTCTAAAATCCAGCAATTCCACTCTGAGGTAAAATTTACATTGACACAATAATTTGTGCATGAATATTCATAGCAGCATTCATAATTTGTAGCAGCTCCAAGTGGAAACAATCCAAATGTCCATTAATTGATGGATGAATAAATAAAATGAAGTGTATCTATACAACTGACTTATTTGTTAATAGAAATGAAGCACTCATGCTACCAGACCCAGGATTCTCTCCTTGAATTCTAGATACGTCTCCCCTCCGTTGCTTGGTTTTCACAGTTTGACCTCAATGTGTAGGGGTATTTTGGTCACTCCCTTCACCATGACCTCTAGATTTCTACGTTGTGCCAACAGAATCAGCAAGGTACAAAGGAAGGCTGTGAGTGCCATCCACGGCCTGCTCAGCTCTCATGACCTGGACCCGCGATGTGTCAAGCCAGAGGTGAAAGTCAAAATCGCTGCGCTTTACCTGCCTTTGGTTGGCATCATTTTGGATGCTTTGCCCCAGCTCTATGACTTTACAGGTAAGATGCCCAGCTGCCCCTTCCTCAGCTGATAGTGGCCCCTGCCCAAATGCCTACCAGAATGAGGCCCCAGTCCTTAATTCTAGTGCTAATATAATTTATAAGTAGTATTGCAGTAGTCTTCAAACTTTTCAAAATGCAGGTCCCAATGAGTTAAAAAAAAAAAAAAGCACAGAAATTATTTGTGTATTTGTTTGTTCATTCATTCATTGATCTGAGTATATGCTGAACTGTGCGAACTATACATCTATACAAATTCAGAGGATGAAGTATAGCAAACAGAATTACTCCCCTTGCAGATCACTGGGTAACTCTTTAAATAAATGTTCATTTGCTTTTCTTTTATGAATGTTTAAGCAAAGTCTCAAGTCAATATTTATTTGTAGTCTCAAAACCAAATAATTCTTTTGTTCCATTCCAAACAACAACAAAATCATACCTTTCAGTATTAGGAAACTCTGCCACAGCAGAGAAATTTTGCCTTCAGCAGCAAGAAATGAATTCTGAGGTTAGTATTTTTTGCCTAGTAGAAGAGGAGAGGATAAATTTTGTACACTTCCTGAGTCTATCTGTGTATTATGATGTGGATTAGACAATACAGGTAGGGGAAAACCACACACACACACACACACACACTCATCTCTGATCACTTCAAAATGCTTTTTCCACAACTCAAGGAAAATGACGTGGTTTTCTCTTGCTGATGGAAGATGCTGGGGTGTGGAGTACACTTACCTGAGCCCTGTTACCCCTATAGGCAGTTATCCTTGAGATCACGGAACCATCTAGGTTTCCCTACTCCCTCCAAATGCAGCGTCATGATTGACTAAATTATTTCTAAAATCATTACAATTATTTAGATCATAGAAATGGGACCAATTCCATATGGCCTTCAATGCACGAAGTCATACAGTGAAAGACAAGCATTCCTAAAACAGTAATTTGCTCCTTCTTTCAGAAAAATAAAAAAATAAAAAAAAATAAAAACCTGCCAAAAGGAAAACTAAAAAGGGAAAATACTGAGAGTCAGGGCCAGGGTTTGTGAGGTTCTGTGGAGCCGCAGAGCAAGAGAATTACAGAAACAAGCTTGGCACAGCAGGGCCAGCAAGCGTCCCGAGGTACCAAGCTCCTTCACCCCGCAGCGCCTGCCTGGAAGGCATCTGCGGCAGTGCCTTCAGAATGCCGGGAGCCATGCAGAGCACAGCCATTCAGGCCTCCTTGCTGGAACCTCTCCAGAAGAAACCTCTCTTTCACCTGCAGAGCTCTGACTTATTTTTTCCCAGTCAGGAAAGCACGTTAGCACACATTCTCCCAAACTTCTTGTTGATTAGAATTCTCCCAATCAGTCACTTGGGCTCAGAACTTTTCAGCCCTTGTTCTTGGAGCCTTTTTCTGCTTTGTTGCTTGCACATTAAACTTTATGGTCAGGGTGACAAAGACATTTTGTCGTGATACTAAAAAGGGAAATAGTAGACAGCAATCCACAATTATGGATAATATAGCACATCTCATACATACAGAATCTTTGCACTGGAAAACACAGAATATAGTCTTTCAAATAAAAAGGTACATCTAAACTCAGATGTCAACCCCGCATATTCCTATATGTGACCACTGACCATTTTAGTGTTTTATTGTCATCCCTTCCTCTTTCCTAGGTAATTGTAGAAATGTGGTAGCAGTGCCTACCTCATAGGGTTAAAACACGGATGAAACTACAGAATTTCCATAAAAACATTTTGAACAGCAAATACAAAGTACTGATATCTTTTCCTCTTTTTCTGGTAATTATGGCCCTGTGAGTATTAAGGAGAATTAATATCCTCACATTAGTGTTAATAACGTTATCAGGCCTTATGTAATAATTTTCATGTGCTATTCTTTTGTTGGTTTGTTTAGAAAACTAGTTGCCTGGAAGCACAACATTGAGTTATTATTTCTCAAAATTGAATTTTTAAATGTTTAGCAAATGAAGTGTTGTCTGCACTCACATTTTTCTGAAAAATTCAAAGTCCAAATTGGTGCAGTATGTGTTGTCAGGTCTGATAAAACATGGAGTTTTTGTGAATTAATCAGTACCCAAGTGTTTAGCATAATTCTTAAAAAATTACTTGAACAAACAGGTTGTTTCTGTTTTGTCGTTTTGAGACAGGGTTTTACATGTAGTTCAGACTGCCCTTGAACTCACTTTGTAGCCCAGGCTGGCCTCGAACTCACAGCTATGCTCCTGCCTCAGCCTCCTGAGTGCTGGGATTACAGGTGTGCACCACCACACATAGCCCAAACAGCTTGTAATGTATGTGATTGGTAGTAGTATATTTTTAAAATAGCCTTTTAGGGCCTGGGGTTTAGCTCAGCAGCATAAGTGCCTGCATGGCAAATGTGAGGTCATGATTTCGATTCCCAGTACCAAAAAAAAATAAAATAGCCTTTTAAATGATTGATCTTTTTTTTAATTTGCACATATCTAACCCTGTGTATATAGATATATCTATATTATTTAGACAAAATAAACTAACATTTATCTCAGCTTAACTCTGAAATTTCCTAAATGTTTTTGTTTGTACTGGAATCAAACTTAGGACCTTGCATCTGCCAGGCAGGTGATGCACTGCTGAGCTATACCCCCAGCCCTTCATAAATTATTGCTGAACTTGTGATAATAGCTAATCATTCTATCAGGTACTTCCTTAATTTTGTTATTGTAGGTCCTTTTCTATTCATTGTTTAAAATAAATGACTAAAGTAAGTTATATCGCAGGAAAGCATTATAAAAACTTTGAACATTTTCATTTTCACAACTTGAAAACTTTAAATTCTAGCTTAATCCTGTGCTCATTAGTGTTTTGTCTCTGTGGCCTGCTTGAATTTTTCTGTAGATAGAAGCAGATCAATAATGCCACACATCAGGTTTAAAATGGCTGTGCAGACTTCACTGTCTACGCAGTCTCCCTGGCTGATTTGGTGCTGGGTAGAGGATCAGAGAAATGTCATCTTTGGTGTGATGTCATCTTTGACATGATGTCATCTTTGGCGTGATGTCACCCACGGTGTTTTAATTTCAGCTGCAGATGCTCGTGGTGGGAAAAGCCGCACGAATGGCTCAGATGAAGAACCAGAAGGGGTCAGTGCAATCAACCAGAACGTGGCCCAGGCCATAGCAGGAAATCATTTTAATTTGAAGACAAGTGGAACGATGCTATCTTCCTTGGTATGTTGGTGCACATTTCTCTGGTTTGCTTCGGTGTCTCCTCCCCTCTTCTGATAGAACAACCCAGCTTAGAGCAAGCAAGGATGGTTTCTGCCTCCTTACTTAGTGCTGGAAGGAATCATCATAGGGCTGACAGCTAAAGGATGCAAGAAGAAGACAGGGTTCTGGCAGCAGTGAAAACTCTGTAACTCAGACTCTGGCAGTCCTGGCGGTGCCAAGTTCAGATCATTACAAAGGAGAGCAAACCAATGCTTCCTTATGTTGGAGTCCTGTGCTGTGATAATCCTGTGTGTTTATGAGTCATACTGTGTTTGCCTCCAAACAGAGACTGAAGGGGCCAAAAGCTTGGAGTAAGTGCTTTTAAGCAAAAGCCTTCAGCTTGCCTAGTTCCCCCGACAGCCCAGGGAGGCTGTTTGGCGCTATGCTTTTGCACTGACTTACTTGAGGTAGGATTCATCTGTTTATTGCTAAGTTCTGACTCTATCCCTTCTCAAAACAGCACCAAATCCTCCAGTTTAGTTTAATTTTGCATTTCATTGTAAGGCGTGTATCTGCAGAGAACGCCACTTGATTCTCTTCTGGGAAGGCAAGTTCTTGACCCAGCTCTTCTGGGTGACTGTCTTCTCTTCCCTCCAGTACCTACTAGGCTCAGTATCCCCAGGAGGACTAATTAGGGAGATAGGGAGGTCAAGGGGAAAGACCTTTAAAATTCCACATCACTGATGGTACTGTTTGATAAATGCTACACTTTATGACCTCTTCTGATACCCGTGTAATCAAAGTGACCTGCTTGAGGCTATGTGTGTCTTCTATATTACTTGCCTCTAAGGAAGAAACTCAGAAGCAGAAAACTCACCTGTTAGAACCTGTTCCCTGTGAAGTTGTATCTAAAGATTTCATTTCTTCTTGCCTACATACTCAGAATAATTCAAGTTAAGTGACTTCATTGTCTCCGTTACGACCATCCAAAACTAACATTTCCTTCATATAACTCTCACATGGCTCACTGCAATTTCACCGCCGCATTCCACTGGATATTAGCTGTGCCTCGTGAGCCAAGGGTGCAGCCACGTATTGTTGTTTGTGTTGATGGGATGAATAACAGAAGTGTGCTCAGCACTCTAAAATGAACACTCGTGGCCAAAGTATCATAGCAGATGGCCTGAGGGCTCCCGCCCCATGCTCATGCAAATGCAAATCACAGTGGGTCCCACTGCAGAGGATTACACTAGTGTGCAGGTTATGACCCCTGGATTATACTTTAGACTCTGGAACAAATAAGCTAAATTGTGAACAGTTAGGTTATTCCTGGCACCCAGCCAGGCTAGTTCTCTTCTGTAAGTCCAACCTTCCACCTTCTGTCCTGAAGGAGAAATACAGTACTTGGAGATCTTAGCAGCAAGAAAGCCCCTTTGTAGCACTGAGATCGAAGAGCATGGTTGTCCAAAGCAAAGCACCAGACCACATTGCTCCTAAGAGAATGCTCACTTACATGGCCGGCAGCTCGGCTCCCCCAGGGAACCTCTGCTGAGCGGCCAGCTCAGGGAAGCTGCTTGCTTGCCTAAGCAGGCAGGGCTCCTAGGAACAGGTACTCAGCCAAGGAAGACGTAGTCGCTGTGTTCTAAGAGATTAGCATCCCTTAAGCTTGACTTCTTCCCGTTTCCACCCCATCTTCTTCCTCGCAGCCCTATAAGCAGTACAATACGCTGAATGCTGACACCACCCGAAACCTCATGATTTGCTTCCTGTGGATCATGAAAAATGCCGACCAGAGCCTCATTAAGAAATGGATTGCTGATCTGCCATCAATGCAGTTAAATGGAATTTTAGACCTGCTTTTCATCTGTGTCTCCTGTTTTGAGTACAAGGTAAGTGTGGGCTATGTTCAACTTCATGCCAGTTTTTATCTTTCAAGTTCAGTTCTGTCTTGTGACTCGTCCCTTCTGTTTGCCTTATTAACTCCGCATGTTTTATTTCAAATCCATAGCGTCCGTCCATTTATATAGATACGATCATTCCACAGATAAGGACATCTGCCTTCTGCCGCAGGCTGTGTCAAAATTGGCTGACATGACCATGGAGTGATCTGTTTTGACAATTCTTTCCACCAAATTGATTGTCCCCTTGTCCCTGTCCTGTCTAGGGAAAACCAAGTTCTGACAAGGTTAGCACTCAAGTCCTGCAAAAGTCGAGGGATGTCAAGGCCAGGCTGGAGGAGGCTCTGCTCCGCGGGGAAGGGGCCAGAGGGGAGATGATGCGCCGCTGCAGGGCTCCAGGTGTGTTGGGCCAGCCCTTCCTTACTTTTTGTCAACAGTTCCCCACCCCCTGTAGAAAGGAATGTCCTCCTGAAATCACTCTCTTATGGCACCATCAAAGATAGCCTCTCTTATGGCACCATCAAAGATAGCCGGTCTGGAATTTTGTGTGTGGTGTATATAATTTTAGCACTCTGCCCCTAAAGGCAAGTTGCTATCCTAAGACTAAAGACTTTGCACATGTCCCCAAATAACAAAAGGTTTGTTATTGGTGGTGTTTTTGTTGGTTGGTTGGTTGGTTGGTTGGTTTTTTAATGCTGGGTGTTGAATACAGAACCTTTCACATGCTAACCAAGTGCTCTATCATTGAGCTACATCCCCAGCTCCCAAATACCATGTTTAAATGTAAATTTAAAGGTCACATACAAGAATGTGAGTCATTGATGAGATAGAAGTGACTCCCTCAAGACTAAGGCCTTTCTGGGAGACACTGGGAGCACGGTGGAGACAGTGGAGAGTTACAGTTCCAAGGTCGTCTCTCAGGGGGCACTGCAGAGTGGAACAGATTTCCCAAAATGGCCTCAGAGTGTTTCAGTTCCCCAGGGACCTGCCACTCTGGGGATGGCCTCAAAGAGCTGAGCTCATCACCCTAGAAGAGAGTGAAATTCCCAGGTACCCTTGATCAAGCTTTTCCTTATTCACTGTCCTCTCAGCAGAACAGTGACGGCCTGTTCTATCCAATGGGACATAGTGGCAGGGAAGTTAGAGGAAGATTTTCAGTGGCAGCTGGCCACCTAAATAACACCTATATTCTCTTTGCCAATACTTCAGTGAAAGCCTGCAGAGTTTCGCTGAAACCCCACTCTTAGGAGAAATGTGCTTCTTTACAACCCAGAAAGGCAGGAGTTCTCCTAAGGTACCATCAATCAAAGAGCAGACTGGCCCAGACATCGGCAGTAGTGGTTTTATCTCTTCCCAGCATCCTGCAGACTCTAATTAACCAGAGAAATGGTGCTGAGTCCTCCTGGTTGAGCTCGTTACGGAAATTCTGGTTATCTTGGAGACATTCATGCTAATCAAATTCCTGTTGTGCATTTCTTAACTCCTAGGGAATGACCGATTTCAAGGCCTAAATGAAAATTTGAGATGGAGGAAAGAGCAGACACATTGGCGGCAAACTAATGAGAAACTAGATAAGTGAGTCACTCAGCAACTTTGTTCTACTTTTATTTAAAGTCCAAAACTATTTTTCCCAGGCTACTTGTATTACTAAGACAACCGCATCCTTCTAAGGGTAAGAAAATGAAACATTTCTATCTGTATAAATATGCTTCATCCAAGGACCAAAGGTATAATCAGTTATGATGGCCAATTCTTGAAACTATGATCATTGATAAGCATTTAAAGAAAACTAATACTAAGCAACCTCAGATAGGAGCAGGGAAATAGAGAAAATAAGACAAGGTGCCCAAGTCCGCAGTTTCAAATCTGTATTTCCTTTTTGGAAAGGGGTAAAATGATATATGTTTAGGGATATTGAGGTCAGCATTACTTGAAATTATTTCTGAAATTAGAAACATAAATGCTCAAGAATAGGGACATATGCAACAAAATGTTAGGTTGTTTTTAAAGTTTTTAAACCATTTTAATGGCATGGAGAAATGCCTATGGAATAATTGTTAGGGGGACAAAAGCATTTGGTTTTAGAGTGCCATTTCAGATCTCTAATTACATATAGAAGGAACATTTATGAAGAATATTAGTATAATAATATTTTTCTTTGGATGTTGGAATACAGAGAATATTTTCTTTATTAGGCTTCCTTGTATTCCCTACAATTAATTTGTATCATGTTATATATTATAGTCAGGAAAAACATATACAAAGAAATGAAAGAAGAAAAATCTTGATTGGATTGCAATATATACCCTATATATAAAGGGAACTATATATGCAATAATTGAGTCATATGAGAGTTAAAACTAAATATAGGAGGATGGCTGTGAGTTTGAGGCCAACCTGGGCTACAAATGAGTTGAGTCAGCTTGAACTGCATAGTGAGACCCTGTCTCAAAAAGACAAAAACAAACACACACAAAAAAAACCCTCATATACTTAATAAAGTTATAGGTAGGATATTCCCATGGTGGGTACTGCCCTCCTCACTGGGGAACACGGGAAGACCTGAATAGCATTATTGTCTTGTAAATAAATATTTGTTAATATCTCTGCTGTTACCATAAAGATGACACGTTCTGGTTCAGTTATGGGATGTTTTGGAGTCAAATTATTTCAGAACATCAAAGGGATTAACACTCTTCTTATGGATGTTACCTGGGAAACCCAGTTGTTAGTCTTACTCATATTCCCATTTGCTTTGTGTATTTCATTCTAGCTCTACATTCCCTGAACTGATTTATAAAATACTTGTAAGAGTCGTTACATTCTAGTTCAGACAGTGTACAACATCAACAACAAAAATATGCATTCTGTAGGTACAGAACTGCTTAGCTGGTTAGGCCACATCTCCTCTACGGCATTAACCACGAGCCTAACAAGACATGCTTTGCCTCGACTGAATAAATTGATATCTCGAGAAACCTTTCCCTTTTGCTTGTAGTAACAACACAACATTGAATCTTCCTCTGCAGGCCCTGCCAATTTTCTGTTCAGTATTGAATCTTACCATGCAGGGCCTGCTGATTTTCTCTAGATTAGTTTTCTGTCCTGAGCTACCCAGTGGGCTTCTCATTACCCCAGCTAATGATGCACATCTGCAAATCTTCAGGGGCTATGTCCTAGAACAACTATAACCGCTCATCTTAGCTATTTGGAGAACTTTTTGTAATTATTACAGTAGTACCTTACCTTTCTCTTTCAAATCATATTCCAATTCAGTTTCTTTTAGAGCAGTGATTTCCAACCTAGGATACACATTAGAATCATCTGGGGAAATTTAAAACTTTTTTTTTTTCTTTCAGAATGCCCAGACCAATTAACTCACAGTCTCCAGCTGTGAGACCCAGGAACCAGTATTTGATAAAACTCCCAAAGTGATTCTATTCTGCAGTTAGGTCTGTGAACCACTGGTAGACTAAGAGGAGCTGGTAGGCTTTTCCAGACCCAGATTGGCTGGGTGTGGCCATGCATACCTGGGAAATCCCCAGCACTCTGGGAGAATGAGGTGAGAGCATCCCAAGTTTGGGACCAGAGTGGGCAATTCAGTGGCACTGTCTTAAAAACCAAAAAAAGAAAGAGCTGGGGATGTAGGTCAAGGTAAAGGCCTTGAGTTCAATCCCTAGTCCTATGGGAGGGAGAGAAGGAGAGAGAGAGAGAGAGAGAGAGAGAGAGAGAAAGGAAAGGGAGAAAAGACATGGAGAGAAACAGATTAGTGGTGGGTGGTGATGGTTGCATAATAGATAACTATACTTATTAGCACTCAACTGTGTATTTACAAATGGTTAAGACAGCAAATTCTGTGTTACGTATACCTTACTAAGATTAAAAATTGTAAAAATTAGAATAATCTAGATCCACACTGCCCAGTACAGTAGCCACTAAACACGTGTGGCTGTTGCGTGTTTATGATGTAGCTAATTCAAATTCAAATATAAAATGAGTGAAAAATAGGTGACATATTTCATAGTTCAGTAGTAATTTTTATATTGATTATGAGACACACTGACACTATTTTTTTTCTTTCTCAGATTGTTTGGGGTTTTTTTTGAAGTGGTGAGGATTGAATTTAGGGCCTTGCATACACGAGGTACTATACCGAACTACCCACCCCAGTTCCTTTACAGTATTTTTTTTTTTTAGTTTTGTTTTGCTTTGTTTTGTTTTGTTTGTTGAGACTGGGTCTCACTGTATATTCTAGGCTGGCCTCGAACTCAGCAGTCCTCTTGCCTCAGCCTCCCTAGTGTTGGGATTATAGGCATGCAGCACTATGTCCGACAGTGTTGTTGACTTGTTAGGTTACATAAAATCTATTCAAATTAATGTCATCCATTTCTTTTTGCCTTTTTTATTTAGGGTAGCTACCAAAAATTCTAAAATGATGTATGTGTTATCTACTACCTACCTATAAATTAATTTAAAAGAGCTTTTAAATATTCCTTATTTTACATGAATACTATCACTTGGAGAATGAGAAAAATATGTCAGACAGCTTAGGACCAGAGAGCTTATCCTAAGTATGAAAACAATTGAGTTGCCCAGAAATTTATTTATTTATTTATTTATTTGGTACCAGGGATCCAACTCACGACCTTGCACTTGCCAGGCAGGCACTTATGCCACTGAGCTAAATCTCCAGCGCCCAGAAATATTTTTTTGATCACTCAGTGTATGTAAACAATAATAGTGCCCCATTATTGGGACAGGGGAACTGGCAAACCGCTAAATATCGATCCTGGTCCAAGACATCTGCACTCATAGTGTGATACCCAGCCCTTATTGTACTGTCTTGGCCACTGACACATCTTGAGAAAATTAGTTCTTCATACTTCTTTCCTCAAAAGTTAAATGTGTATAGTGACACAAAATACAGTAATCTGTCCTTATCCACAAGAGAACATTCTAAGAACCCCAGTAGATGTCCAAATAACAGATGGCACTGAATCCTATAAAGCACTGTGATACTGTGGACATCCAATCCAGTCTAATAAGCAAAACAGTACATGACTAATGGGTGGGTAGCATATACAGCACAAATACACTGGATGAAGTAATGGGTGGTACCATACACAGCACAGATACACTGGATGAAGTAATGAGTGGTAGCATATACAGCAGAGATACACTGGATGAAGTAATGGGTGGGTAGCATATACAGCACAGATACACTGGACAAAGCATTGCTTCAGGCTGAATGGAAGGGGACAGCATGCTCTTTAGAGCATGTGCTCAATTTGAAACTAATAGTTTATTTCTGGAAGTTTACATTTAATATGTAATAGATAACCACAAAAGCAAAACCATGAATGAGGGTTTTTACTTTATACCTTTCCAGCTTCACTTGAATTTTATGAAAATGAATTGACTAGTGTGTAAACCACACCAATTCCTTAAAATAAACTTAACAGAGAAATAGCACCTGAAAATTTCCTTCCCATTGCTTAATACGTAATAGCCTTTCGTCTTCAGCAGGATGTTAGATGACCTGCCCCACAAGAGTACAACATTTTCCTTCCATTGGAAAAAGGGTAGAACGTCTTCCTTACACTTGGTTAGGCAAACCTAAAGTGGTCTTTGGGAAGTTAAGAGATCTTCCTCTGACCCGGTTCTGTAGCATCACCTTTTGCTAAACTAGCAGCTTTGCTGTTTGCCAAACTCGAGCCACACCCAGTGTCTCCAGCATATTGCAGGGGCTTCTCCTCACTCAGATCTGAAGATAGTTCTCATGCATGAGATGCAGGCAAAGCTCTCAAGCTTTAGGCAATCATCTGATGGGCTCTCGTAATTGCTAGTAGCAACCAATAATTGCATCTCTGCCCCTTTTGTTATTTTCATAATTGTCATTATTATTTATAATAGGGGATGACCTGGAGTATGGAGTATGACCTGGAGACTTCACCTAGGCAATCTTTCTAAGCAAGCATCAATCTCAGAAAGCTCCTGCACTCCTCAGTTACTCTAACCAGATGCTTTATTTTCATTTCAAGGTTAACTGTTCCAAGGATTTCTTTAAGCCTCGGTGCATAGATTGCCATCATTACAACTTGACCAAGTTTCATTTGTGCTTTAATTTGACCTCTTTTTGTTTCTTAGAACAAAGGCAGAGTTAGATCAAGAAGCCTTAATCAGTGGCAATCTAGCTACAGAAGCAAATTTAATCATCCTGGATATGCAGGAAAACATTATCCAGGTGAGGACAATAGACACCTGTTCTGATCCGTTTGACGTGACTGTGTTTACTGGTTCAAAAGAAATTCTTTATTTAAAATTGTGAAAGAAATAAACATGAGAAATAAACATGATCTCAAAATGTCTTTTTAAAAAGTGAGCTGGGAAGTTTACTGTTTGTAATAGCAAATTCCGGAAATACCATTTTTGTGACATCTTTACTTGGAAAGAGTTAGGTGTTTGATGAGCTGACTTCCATGGTTAAACTGGTGTTTGCCAGGTTCATCACGGGAATGGTGGGCTTCTTTAGTCAACTTCAGTTGAGTGGTCACTGCTTGATTGGTATAGGGCAGTAATGGCAAACCTATGGCACACATGTTGTTTGTCTTCTAAGACAAAAGATGTTAATGTATAAATTGTTTAGTCTAAATGAAAACCTCAACATTCAAGGTTTAATTGCAGTGTTGATACTTTGTGATAAATAGCTGGGCTTTGGGTTGTATCATGGGTCCTCAGCTCTAGATTCACCATCATTGGTAGGGGGTTATTATTATGACTAGACTAGGTAAAAAAAAAAAAAACAGTGCTAAGTGTGATAAATGATGACTATTTTAGACTCCAGTTGATCAGAGAAAGTTGTTTGTCCTCTGAATTTGCCATCCCTGCTGTAGAAAAGTACAGTCATCCCTCTAGACCTGCAGATTCTGCATCTTCACTTTCAATCAACTGCAGGTCCAAAATACTGTGTGTGTATTATATGCAGACTTTTCTGTATCATTATTCCCTAAGTAATACAACATAGCCACTATTTACATATCATTTATAGTGTACGCAGTATTATAAGTAATCTAGAAATGATTTAAAGAAACAGGAGGATGAGTGTAGTTTTTATGTAAACATCATTTCATACAAGCGACTTGAACATACTCAGATTTTGGTATCTATGGAGGTAGGGAGGGAGTTCTAAAACCATTCCTACATGGATACCAATGAAGGGCTGCCAGTACAGAGTGTCGCTGTGAACTTTGCACCAAAGTGTATTTCATTTTCTAAATGATATTTCCAAAAAGTCCCAAGAAGTCTATAAGGTAATTACTTTTCAGTTGCCTTAAGACATAAATCTTTACATTTACGTCAAGAAGTCACTTTTAGAGTAGATCCAATGTTGCTTTGTAGGGTTAGAAGCAATACTGTTGAAATACAGTAGAACCTTAGTTATCCAACTTTTAACTTATCTAAAATCAAAGTCATTACTGTACAAAAATAAAAGTAAAAATGTGGGATATCTTTTATGACCTCCATACTTTGATGACTTAAATGCTCAAAATTATATTATGGTATCTTTATACAACGTGACTTTGGGTGCTAACAACAGTCTTTAAAATGTATCTGTAGTTTGCCAAGAAAGCAGAAATTTATTTATTTTCCTTGGTGTTGTTAGTCCTGCTACAGCTGATAAATAAATTGCCATTAAAAAACAGCTTTGCCACCAAGCAGCCCTGTTTTACTGTGAATCCCACAATTGTGAGTTTGCGGGCCACAAGGAAAGCTGTCCCTTGCAGACTTCAAAGAAGGAGCATGTGATGTGGTAGCTCACAAACCCTTAAGACCTTCATCTGAAGGTGGTGGAACAGCAGATCACTGAATTAACCACAGGAGTTTTACCCCATACTCCCCGGCACAGTGCGAGTATTGAGTGAAGCTGTCCTTCTGTTCCCCAGGCAAGTTCAGCTCTGGACTGTAAAGACAGCCTGCTGGGAGGTGTCCTGAGGGTCCTGGTGAATGCACTGAGTTGTGATCAGAGTACCACCTACCTGACTCACTGCTTTGCAACACTCCGTGCCCTCATTGCCAAGGTAGATGCTTGTTCTGTTACTCTTAATTAAGGTTCTCATCTAGACTCACTCTCTTCAAGTGGACCAGGCTCCGTGGGATGTATTAAGTGGCACAGCATCAAATGTCTTCATTCTTCCTGTGAAGAAAGCAGAGGTAGTTGACCTGTGGAAAGGACAATGGGTTGTGTCTTCAAAATGTGGACCTAACTGGCAAAATATAAAATTGCATCTCAGTGGGAGTCTGTGACATAAGAGCAAAAACAAACTGAGAGACTTTGCAACTTTACCCTTTCTCCTGCATGCCTTACTAGAATAAGATTAAGTCCTACACATGGCTCCCATTAGAAAATCTTACAAAATATATACCTTGACTTATTACAGTTGTCTTACATGTTTCATATGTCCTTTGGCCTATTAGTCTGGTTTTCAATCTATATATAGTAATTAACTTTATAAGGTCATATGAGATAAACAAATAAATCTGATGCTGGAAAAATAAAAACAGGGTAGAGGGAGGAGGGAAAGAAAGGGATTAAAATGTGCTCCATACACGTGCCAATCCCCGACAGGGAATGCAGTCATTATGTACTGCCAGCAGGTACTAATAAAAGTCCAAAAAAATGGAAAAGCAAAAACAAATTTTAAAAAAATTTCAAAATCTGTCATTCAATGCCACAAGGTTTAGAAATTAATTTCGCATAACCTGAGAATGTACATTATCTTTAGGTGCTACAGTTTATGGAGATTAATTTTTCTCCTTTATGGGAGATCTTAGTAGAGTACCATCTCCACAGAGACCTTTTCACCTTAAAAAGTAAAATTACTCTCTATTAGAAACTGGTTCTCTATTGTCCTCTACCAGAACGATTTTCTCTTTCTTAGTCACCAGTAATTTCCAGGGAATCCAGGAAACTCATGATTAATTCCTTCAAAGATGTGAGTTCACCAGTGAATTTAAGCTGGGTAACAAGTTAATAGCCCTGGCCGTAGTTGTGTGGCTCATAATTAAATCCTGCATTGACTTCATTGCTTAAATCCATCTTCTGACTCATGTAGCTCATTATCTTTATAGAGCAGTGCATTAACTCTTCTGGGCTTTCTGCTTGTCCAAGCAGACGTTTGCGTATTTCAACAGGCACCCAAAGCCAAAAGCATGTGTAAGTGCCAAGTGATACCTGATGTCCTGTTCTGTCTGTCCTAGTTCGGAGACTTGCTGTTCGAGGAGGAGGTGGAACAGTGTGCGGACCTGTGTCAGCGAGTGCTGCACCACTGCAGCAGCAGCATAGATGTCACCCGGAGCCAAGCCTGTGCCACCCTCTACCTCCTCATGAGGTTCAGTTTTGGAGCCACCAGTGTAAGAACTGAGACCCACTGGGTGACCCAAATTGGAAGAGAAAGTCAATGCAAAACATTGTCAGAGAGAAAAACTCAAAAACTTGGCAATGTTGCCACTTATTTGTATAAGAAATGGTTGAGTATATAGGTAGCAGCTTTCATCTGCATTTGCATCTTAAAGTGACAATCAGGACTAATGAATACAGTGGTTGTCCTGTGCATGTATCCCTAAGAAATGGAAGAACATATGCAGATTTAAAAGTTTCCATCTGTGGAACAAACATGAAAGGCAGGTTAACAATTTAGAAATGTGTACTGTTTCTTAATTCTGAATTGGTTCCAATTCCGACTGATACCAGGAGGAACTGATTTTTTTTTTTTTTTGTACCAGGGATCAAACTCACAACCTTGCGCTTGCCAGGCAGGTGTTTATGCCACTGAGCTAAATCCCTGGCCCTGGAAGAGAATTTTTAATGATCTGTGTCATCTAGACCTGAGTTTTAATCAAAGCTTAGAAGCCTTTGGAGTTCAGCTTTATTTTAGAACAGTAAAAATTTGCCTTAGTTTGTACAGATTTAGATAGGTTCTTCTGGAATTTTTATTTGTGATCACATTAGTATATTCAAATGATATTAAAATATAAATTGCCTGTGGAAGAGAGGCAGGCTCTTCAGCATATAGTAAGGGTAACTCTTTAAAACTCTGTTAAGAGCTAGGCATGGGGTAGCGTGCCTGTAATCCTAGCACTCTGCGGACCTAAGGCAACAGGATTGCACGTTTAGACCCAGCCAGGGCAACTTAGTGACTTAGTGAGACCCATCTCAAAATTTTAAAAAATAATAATTTAAAAAGACTGGAGATGTAGCTCAGTGTGAAGTCCTCGGGTTCAATCCCTGGTACTATATGAAAGAAGAAAAACTCTTTAAGGCATTTTCCAAAGGCTTTTGGGGTAGCCCTATTTTCCCAAGATCCAAGAAGTGAAAAGTTGTTGCTTAATTAGAAAATAAAATCTCAAGAGTCCTGGCCTTGGAGGTTTCATTCCACTTTGCAGTTCAAATAAAATTCCAAGAAGAGAATCTTGACCCAAAGAAATGCATACTGTTACCTAATTTTATAAGAATCTTCCAGCCTTGAAGTAGGGAAGCAGCCCAGTTCTCAATGAAAATTTAAAGGGAGCCTGACAGATTTATGTGAGTGCAACAGCCATTCTAACTATTTAAACAATAATGTGAGTCTTGTGCAAAGTGCAGCTCACATTTCACTGTGAGAAAAGAACATGATTAACACTGGAATAAGAGAAACATTGCAAAGTTCTTTGTAGTTGGCCCTACTGCCTTCAATTATTTACTAGTTAAATGTCTCTATTTATTCCTTTGTTGTTTTCTTCTTTTGATGCAGAATTTTGCAAGAGTAAAGATGCAAGTAACCATGTCTCTAGCATCTTTGGTGGGCAAAGCACAAGACTTTAATGAGGAGCACTTAAGAAGATCTTTGAGGACCATTCTGGCATATTCGGAAGAGGACACAGCCATGCAGTCAACTCCTTTTCCTGTCCAGGTAGACCAGTGAGCATATCTTGCCTATGCAAAACTTTAGGATCAGCCAATTATAAATATGCAAACACACATATGTTTATGAAAATATAATTTAGATATGGATTAATTACAAATGTTTATTGTCTTTCCAATATATACGTGCTTCCAGGACCTTGAAATTTTTTTAAAAAATAATCCACTACTGTCCCCAGCTTCAAGATCCCAAAAGTCTATTTGGAAAGCTCAGTCTCAAAGCAATTAGGAGTCAATACAAGACAATTGATACTCAAGTGCATGGCCAGAAACTGAATGCTGCGTAAGGTTAGAGAACGGGTAGGGGTAACTAAACAATTTAGTGGCCCAGAAAGGCTTAGGAAAGGCTGGCGTGGGTACAGGGATAGTGAAGGGAAAATTCCTCACTACCGAGGGGTAAGAATGAATTGTATGTAAGAAATAAGGGACCAGCTTGACCAGTGAGCTCTTGATGGCAGGGAAGAACCAAGTTGGAACAAAATTGTAAAAAAGATGAGTCCTAAAAAAAAAAAAAAAAAAAAAGGTGAGTCCTAAGGAAACTTGTGGACAATAATCTCTTCCATGTCTATTGCATTGCCAGTGAAATAATAAAAAGATAAGTGTGTCTTTTATCGTCTAGCTGAAGTTCCCAGCCTACTTACTCTGTGCTAGGTTCTCCCTTAAATTAGAATGAATGATGAAAGAATGAGTGAATTTTTCTTTCTCCTCTCAGTCTCTCTTGCCTTCTGCAGTAAGGTTGTATTCTCGTTCTCAGAACTCTTTTCCTGTCCTCTGTGTGTGTCATAGCCTGCCTCCCTCATCTCCTCTTGACTATGTTCCTGTAAGTTCACATTTTGTCATTATACATAGATATTTGCCAGCAAGACCAAGCAAAGTATGGGCCATATAATAGATATCTTCAGTGCCTGCACCCTGTGAAATAAGTCTAGCAGAAGAAATTTTGAGAACCATGGAAACTGGTAAAAGGAACAGGAGACCATTCTGTAGCTGATCCCCTTGCCAGGGTCCTCATATCATCCCATAATCTTTTAAACTTTGTGTGTTACAAGTCCCTGACTGCTCCTCTAGTATCTAATTAAGTGGCTCCAAAGGTTCTAAAAATTTTGCAGCCTTAGGAAGACCCAGGAAGCTTCATAAACATGTATCCCAAGCTGAAGGCCTAAGCTGCCTCTACTTGGTATAAAAAATCCTAATGCTCCAGAGTAAAGTTTCCAGGTTGCAAAAAACTGAAACTGGTCCAAATTAATTTAAATACAGGGTGTTAGCATAGCAGATAATATATAACTTCATGGATTATAAGACCAGCTCGTGGCTGGGCCTTAGAAGATGAAAGCCACAGAGGATCTGTCTAGAGTCTCCACCACTTCTGGTCTCTGCTTCTCTCTAAACAAAGCCTTTCCATAGATTCCCCCATTCAATATGATCCTAACTTCTGCACACTCTGAATTATGGAGCTCTTACACTTCTCTGCAGGTAGAAGAACTTCTCTGCAATCTGAATAGCATCTTATATGACACAGTGAAAATGAGAGAATTTCAGGAAGATCCTGAGATGCTCATGGATCTCATGTACAGGTGAACACTTCTGATAAAATCTAAAGGGTACAGCTGGCGGGTCTAGGATTTATCACTGTGGCATGTTTATTAATGCAGTTATCATAGGTAACAAGAATAGAACTGTTTGATGACATTCAAATGTATATATGAAAAGGGTTGGGAATTAAACATTCAGAATGAGTTAACTCATGTATGAACTTACAGAAACATTAGCCTAATTTAAAGTGAGTTGCCTATTTTATAACACTATCTACATTTAAAATAGAATGAAAAGGGCTGGAGATTTAGCTCAGCAGCATCAGTGCCTGCTTTGCAAGCACGTGGTCATGAGTTCGACCCCCAGTACCAAAAATAAAATAAAATAAAATAAAATAAAATAAAATAAAATAGAAGGAAAGAAAAGAATTATCAACTGTTATGTGAATTATTTTCTATGTGGTTTTGTCCCACATATTCTGATACATATATAGAGAGATATAAAGAGAGATAAATAGATAATTTTATGTTAGGAATATTTCACAATATAGTTTAAAATTTGGCCTTCCAGTCCTTTTTTGGGAGGAACTTCTTACAGAAGCAGAATTTTTCCAGTGCAAAATCATAAGTTGGGTGGTGCTTCTTTCTTCTGACATTATTTTGAGAGAAAGGAAAGGAACAAAATTGCTTAAAGTCCATAATAAAGGACATCATTTTACCAAGTGCTTTACCTTCTCAAAAGGCTCTGCCTAAGCACTCTTCACAGGCATGGAATAAAAATAGTTGGATGAAAATATTTGCTTTTTCTCTCATTTTCTGGAAACTTAGGCAAAAAAAAAAAATTTTAGGGGGGAAAAAAAAGAAAAATCACAGAGGAAAAAAAAATATCCACATGCAATAGAACAGTGTCTTTAACTGGTTCTCCTTCACACTGTTTAATTTGCCTTCAGAATTGCCAAGAGTTACCAAACGTCCCCTGACCTGAGGCTGACCTGGCTCCAGAACATGGCGGAGAAACACACCAAGAAGAAGTGCTACACAGAGGCCGCCATGTGCCTGGTGCATGCGGCCGCCTTGGTGGCCGAGTACCTGAGCATGCTGGAAGACCACAGCTACCTGCCTGTGGGCAGCGTCAGCTTTCAGGTAAGGCCAAGTTCAGTTTTCTCTTGGAGCAGTGGTCTCAACCAGGGGCGGTTTTGCCTCCACCCATTTGACAATGTCCAGCAGCATTTTTGGCTGTTCCCACTGGACATAGGAGGATGAGTGCTGCTGCCCTCTAACAGGGAGGAGCCATGGGTATTGCTGACTGTTCTGCAGTGCGTAGGGAGTTTTCCCCCTACTAAGGATGATCTGACCTCAGTTGTTATAGTGCCAAGGCTGAGAAACCCTGTGTTAATGTGTTGTATTTGCCTCCTCTAATTGCTTTGCGATCTTTCTTTTTTAAATTACTATTTACAGTAATGGTGTTTAGAGTCAATAGGCACTTGAGTAGACATTCTCAAACAAGTACATGCGTGATTCCATTCGACCTTTGCAATAAACCCGTGAAGCCTGCAGGCGGGGAGTGTGTTATTACTCCCACTTCACAGATCCAGGAACTGAGAGAACAATTTTTCGAAGGTCATTTAAACTTGTTTTTGAAGACCTGTAATTGGCGCTGTATTTCGACAAGTAGGAAAGTATTTCTGAACACTGGAGAAGTGATTTCCCTCGTGGCCGCATCCCTTGATTCCACTCCTCAACTCTCTCTACAGGGTCTCATTCTCTGGTCCAAAATTAAGAGAGAACCAAACCGACCTGGGAAGGGAAACAAAAAGCTGAATCAGTATTTTCTGAGGATAAGCTGAAAACTACCCAGCACTGATGGGGAAACTGAGGCAGACCTAAAAGTGGGCTCCCATGGGGATGCTCAGTGACTACGTGCACTGTTCTTACAGCCCAGTTTAACGCAGTCGTTAGAGGGTAAAGAGCTATGAAGTGCTCTGCCTGCCTTTGTAAAAGACACATAGTCTGCGGGAATGCTCAGCTCTGAAACTGCGAACAATGCAGCTACAATAAGAGAGCTCTTTTCAAGCCAGACTTAAAAAGTCAGTTACAAATATCTGTATTATTTTTGTTTGAATTGCTATGACTGATTTTATGAAAGGCTTTGTTCTCATTATTGTTCTTCAACATGATTTTGTGATGCTTTGTCAAACAAAAGGAAAGGACAATTCAAAGTCGCTTTCCCAGGCTTAGAAAGTAAGTCACCAAAACCATTATTTGGAGTCAGGAACTTCCAGTTTATCTGCAAAGCTGGGTTCGCTCCTATTACTAAACCCTACTTTCTTGTGGTCCTCAAGAGCAAAAATATTTCCTGTATGATTTTACTCTCAGTAAAGACATTTTATTCTCAATTCAGAAATGTTTCTTATAAAAGCCAATAATTAATTTCACATCCAAAGGCATAAAAAGATCACATATCATTTGGAACCACATAAAAGTGAACAAGAAAATTATTTTAAAAATCAGTTTAGGCCTGAAATTCCAGCAGTCTAGAAGGCTGAGGCAGTTTATTTACTTAGCAAGACCCTGTCTCAAAATAAAAAAGGGGTAGGGATGTAGATCAATGCAAAGGTCCTGACTTAGTCCCCAGTACCACCGTCAGTTCTCTCACCAGTTTATCTTGGCCAAGTGATATTATCAAGGCTAACTATAGTACTACTCTTTTAGCTCCAGAAAATCTTTAGGTTTATCATTTAATGTTGAATCGAATCCTCACCTTTTCTTATTTCATTTGCTACCACTTCTCATAGTCTTCACTATTACTTAATTTTATTTACTGTTTAATCACTGAAATATTAAATTTTTTTACTTTTGTGTTTAATAAGCCTTACTCTCCATACTTTACTTAGAATCCAGTTATTTTGTCTATAATGGGACATGCCAAGGTGAGATACAATTGTTATTTCAAAATCAACAGAAATGCCACATTATCTCTGCATGAGAGCATACAGCTCCGTCTTTCCATGTCTTTATCCATTCATTCCTTCTTTTGGGGACTTTTTTAGCATTTAATCTGTCATTGTGAACTTTACGTTCCAATCAGAGACTTTGTGTAACTACATGTTCCATTCCTCATTCAATGACAATTATGATGAGTACCATTATAAAGAAATACAGGAAGCTGTGAGTGTTTACAGTGTGGCCCAGCCTGAGGGTTGGGGAGAGAATAAAGTAGGTGAAGAGGCAGGTCAAAGAAACTGTGAAAGGTGAGGCTTCCATCATGTGTGCAGAGCATGATGAGCTAGGTGCTCTCCAATACAAAAGAGATCCCAAATTATGTTGATGCTTATGGTGAATTCTTGCTCCTCCTGAATGAGACACACTAAACAATTTGGAAATGGATGCTTAAAAGCCACAGAACTCTTAAGGTGAAAAAACGGAATTCATCCGCCTGCATAAAGGAGGTTGCGCTGGAGTAGTACTCACCAGCTAAACACCCAGACAGAGCCTTCCGGCCTCAGTGTCCTCACCACTTCCTGTCTTGGCCTTGGGTTCCCTGGCCCTCATTCTTCACAGACTTCCTACATGGCTTAAGATATAGGCTTGCATCTGCAGGTTCAAGCCTGGGAGAAAAGAGAGAGGCCTCATTTCTAGCAATGGCAGAGGAAGTCTCAGGACATCTCATCAATTCTGATTGGATAACATGCTTATCCCTGAACCAAATGTAATGGCCAAAGAAATCAAGTGATCTGATTAGCTAGGCCAGAGTCACAGGTCCTCATCTAATGTTATGGGTGACTCTCTGAAACAAAGTTAGAGTGCTTTACATCACAGAAGGAAGAAGGAATTAGGGGCAAAGTTAACAGTGTGTATCCACTGCTGCTTTTTCCTAAATATTTAAATCTTGTTCAGCCCCACTGAAATTGAACATTTGGAAAAGTCTTGTGAACTAGAGATAAATTGTGCAAAGAAAAATAAATTTGAAGTCACCGAATTGCTAGAAACTGAGATCATTAAAATTCTGTGCTCTGGGGTACGGTATGTATGTAATACTTGTCAGTGTGAATGTGTCTCAGATACTGCTGTTACTTTTACTTCCCTACATTTGAAGCCAGAAAGTCCTCCCGGAAGCTTTTTCCTCTGACTATAGCTAATAACCTACATAGCTTTATATCTGTTCCTCTGTATGTGTAAGATCGAAGGTAATTGTGATAGTACTGGTTTCTTGAATTATTTTAATTCTTTCACAGGAATTTACTGGACTTTGTGCTACCTCTCATTCAGAAATATTATAACACATCAGCTAGGGTTGGAAGAAAAATTGATCATATAGAACTTTGACGAGCTGGACCTATTTTCGTAAAATTGCATTATAATGTTGGGTTGAAGGGCTAGCTATGGCAACTATCTACCCCATCAATTTCTGAGGTTGACTCTCTTCCGCCCAGGCCAGATAGCTTCCACTTCACAAGCCACCTCTGATAACTTGGTGACAGCTGGCTAGAACACGAGGCAGAGAAAAGTTTCAGACTATGTCCATGTTCTGGCAGAAGGAGTATTATAATTGATCCCTCGTGACTGCTGTGCACACAGCGATAGGAAGCAGTGGCATGTCTAACCTATTTGCAGTCTCTAAGCTAGGAAGGGCCCCATTTCTTCTGTACTCTGTCTGCACTTACTCCATAGCTGTGAGCAAGGAAATAATTACTTTTGACCTGTCAAGAGTGTTAGAGTCACTGCCAGGGTCACCACTCGGGTGAGCTGCACAGGGCACAAAATGTACAGAGGGCTCAGGTGAGCATAGGATCAGCACTGTGTGCCCACCAGGGAGAGGTGTCCTTGATTTGTGACCTGGGTTTCTCTTTCAAGTGGCCCCCACCCTGATTATTGCATTTCCTGCTAAAGAGAGGCTCTAAAGTTTAGTATTTATAAAAAAAAATGTATAGGAATGAAATGAGCAGGGGGGAATGGTACTGCTACACTGCCATAAAACCTCCCAGAAGAAGGTGGTGAACACCAGGCAGAGCTCTTCTGGTTTGGCTACACACCTGCAGCCTTCACAGCCTTGGAAAGCACCGGAGTGTCAGCTTCTTGATGCCTACATTCTGGGCTCCCCGAGTCCCTTCTAAACCTGCTCCCCATTCTCGGGCTCCTACTGTGATCTCTTGCAGAGTATTTCTTCCAATGTGCTGGAGGAATCTGCAGTCTCTGACGACACCCTGTCACCCGATGAGGACGGAGTGTGCTCGGGCCGGTACTTCACAGAGAGCGGCCTGGTTGGCCTCCTGGAGCAGGCTGCAGAGCTCTTCAGCACGGTCAGTGCCCCCGGAAGGCGTCCCAGGGCCAAACCCCAGCTGCCAATGATGTTCGGCCGTAACGGCCCAGCAGGCCCACTTCACACACACACTGTGGGTGTGCAGGGCGAGGGGTGGACCCGGGGAGGACTTTGATGTCCGCAGATTGCATCAGCTCTCCGAGGTGGAGGAGAAGGCCTTTCATCACGGGACAGTCTGGTTTGCACTACATGCTCATTGGCTGGGCTGGAGTTTCACAGGGTTATTTCCATTTAATGGGGTGGAAACTCAGCCACAGAGAGGTGAAATGGCTTGCCCAGGGTTGCACAATAAATGATGAGGCATGTTCTCACTCCCTCATTTTCCCTCTCATAGAGAAGAAAACTGGGAGGGGAGGGGAGGGGAGGGGAGGAATCTGTAATGTCTTCCTGCAGCCTCTGAGGTATCTGCAGGATCTCTAGAGATGGGACCAGATGGAGAAATGCAGTGCAGAAACCATGGAGCCTTCCCTCATTCACCTAATCTCAGTCTAAATACTTCTAATAAGGGGGAAAAAATACCTTGATGGCATCACTGAGATTCAAGGCGAGGCGGAAGCCTCTCATCAGTTTTCATTTTAATCATCTCACTCTTTCTCCACACCATAAACCAAATAAATATCTAATACTCCACTGCATTGAGCTAATTTTGTTTTCATTCCTATGTTATTATTCATTCTTTACCTTTCATCCTCACGTTTTCTCCCTATAACATCTGTGTGATTTAATTATTTTACCCATCATCCTTCTTCTTCTTCTCCTCCTCCTCCTCCTCCTCCTTCTCCTCCTCCTCCTTCTCCTTCTCCTCCTCCTCCTCCTCCTTCTTCTCCTCTTCCTCCTTTCTTTTTCTCCTTCTTTTGCTTCTTCTTCTTCTTCTTTTAGGATTCAGAGAAGTTCCAATATATGCTTGCTTCCCTGAAATTCTAGAAATTGTATTATTTAGAATTCTGTTAACTCCCTTGACACATATGAGCATCAGGCTTGAGGAGGACCTCCAATGAGATTTATATACACAATAAATGTTCTTAGTTCCTGTTCCCAATCTCTTCTAGTTTTTCTTCCTATTCAATATCACCATACAGGACCATTTATATATGTCTAGTTCAGTTTGAAAGCTCCAAGAATCCCAGAGATGCTCAGACAGCATGCATACGCTGTAAAGTCCCACAAAGGAACAATAAATAGATTTTTCAGCGCCTCATTTTCATAGTAAGCTCTAGTTGCTCTCCTTACATGTCCAGTGATGTAAAGTCTCTTGGGTTCTCTTCTCTGTCCCAGGGAGGATTGTACGAGACAGTTAATGAGGTCTACAAGCTGGTCATCCCCATTCTGGAAGCACATCGGGACTTCCGGAAGCTGGCCTCCACTCATGACAAGCTGCAGAAGGCCTTTGACCACATCATTAACAAGGTAGCTGGAGATTCTGGCTAATGGGCACTGCCCCCTAACAGCAGGTGACCCAGTTCCAGAGACGCTCAGCCTTCCCCCTCTGAAGACTGGCTTACCTTGAGTTACCATCACTGTAACTGTCACCCATCAAAGAGAAGGGGGCTGAAGGTTGACAGGGGCCTGGAACTCAGAGTGTGAATGAAATGGTTTACTTTATAGCCAAGAAATGTGAGAATCTTTTAAATTCCATTAAGTGAAATCCCAGAAATCTTTTGTGAATTTAATTACTATTTTTAAAGTTTATTCTATAAACATTAAAGTTGTTTACCTCAGCTATAGAAATAAAACGTGTAAGACATAATAAAAGGTCCTTTTAACCCAGTAAATCTTCGGGAATGACATAACTATGGAGAAGTTTTCCTCTTTTGTTTAACAGGACCATAAGAGAATGTTCGGAACTTACTTCCGTGTTGGCTTCTATGGATCCAAATTTGGGGATTTAGATGAACAAGAATTTGTTTACAAGGAGCCTGCAATTACCAAGCTTCCCGAGATCTCCCATAGACTGGAGGTAAGGAAAGAAATATGTGTGCTTGGCATTGTACATTTCACAAAAACAAGCTAGAATGAGTCATCACAAAAAACTCATGAGTTCAGCATCAAACTGTGTGTAAATTTTTCTACATCGCATTTATAGTAGGGAAGTATTAGGTGAGAGCCTGAGGTGAAGCAGGATCGGGTGGTGTTTCTCTAAAATGCTGTTAAGTTTTCAGAGTTTATAAATTCACATCATGAGCATTCCTTTTCAGGTCTGTATAAAATCAATCAATGTCACAAGCTTTCTTACAACGCTCTCTAAATGTCAGTACTGTACACTAACAGATATAGTGTGGTAGAGCTGTGCTGACTTGAAGGTTATCATCTTGACTTTGTAGTAATCTGGCCAAACTGCTGAATCACCCCCATCCCCACCCCCCAAAATGACTCGCCTGTCCTTTTCGTGTCACACATTCTTTTGTGATACGGACACACGTATCAGCTACACGTGGGCTGTGGTCAGCCTCTATTCCAACCTGCCCTCCTATGTTGGTCCATAAAGGTACAGAAAAGTGCAAAATTTTCCTACAGGACAGGCTGAAAAGATGGAGAAAAAAGAAACAGCATAAAGAAAAGTCAGAAAAAATGCAATAGATGTTGACAGGCCACTACAAACTCAGAAAGGAAGTCAAGGGTTGCCCCCGAAACAGCCCCCCTCGGGCTGAGTGACCAGCCCCGGAGCCCCTGCCAGCACTGAACCAGACTCACTCCTGATTCCTCATGATCTCTGTGCATGGATGCTGTCTTATGACCATAATACTGAAAACATTTTGTTGCCTAGTTGTCCCTTGCACTGTTCATCCCTGCCAAATAAAACAGGTGACTTTTATCCTTCGCTCACAGAAGTCATGGCCCAGAGTGGTTGGGCGACTTGCCTGAAGACATTCAGCTCATGAAAAGGAAAATTAGCCATTGGGCCAGGCCGCTTGCTTCCCCGATACTGTTTCCCTTCCTCAGAATTAGAGGTGTACGCTTTGCCTACTTGTGTTCTGCAGTCGACCACATTATGGGGAGCCTGGTGACCTCTAAGCTCCCAGGTTACCAAAACCCAAAAGTAAATAGCTCTGTACCCCTGGAGATGCCTCAGGAAATATGATGGTATTCATTGAACTGCAGACCAAGCACAAAACACATAGGGAAGTATAGGTCAGTTGGTGGTGTGGGACTTCCTTATATTATGTCTCAGGAAATGCTGAACTTGGCTTATTATCTCAGAGGAATACTCAGATAATCAGTGAACAAATTTTACTGTGCACTTGTTCCAAACTTATTCTACTTCCAAGGAGACAGACAGTTGCATTATCTTAAAAGAATCTTTAGACACTGTTGGTTTCTCTTACCTAGGGATTTTATGGTCAGTGTTTCGGTGCAGAATTTGTGGAAGTGATAAAAGATTCTGCTCCTGTGGACAAAACCAAGTTGGATCCTAACAAGGTATGGAGAAAATTTGCTGAAAATAATCATCAGGCTCTGAGTGCCCTGTTCTGCCCACAGAGCCCAAAATGACCTCCTCAGTTAGAACTCTCCAGCTCATTTAAATGCTGCCAAACGTTTTGGTCTAGGGTTCAACTACTGGTTGCTTAGGTCTTAAAACATACTAAATGGCAAGAATCAACGTAGGACCAACCGTGTGTCTGAAACTTCATTAGATTCTGTATGTACATCATTGCATCCTGCAAATGGCCTCAGAAATGGGGATTTTTTTTTCTGTTTTACAAATGAGAAGACAGAGACACAGAAAAGTTTAACAGCTTTTCAAGAACATACAAATGACAGAACTAGTATTCCAGTGTAGGCTGTGTCATCCCCAGAACCATGCTCTTAATCACTGCTCTTTATTACACATCTGTAAAACCTTTACACTGTCAATTTAAAACATGTTTTCAGTGCCAAACCGGGTGTAGTAGTGCACTGCTATAATCTCAGCACTTGAGAGGCTGAGGCAGGAGGACTGCCACAAGTTCAAGGCCAGACTGGGCTACATAGTGAGTTCAAGGCCGTCGTGAACTACACAAGAAAACTCTGTCTTGGAAAAAAAAAAAGGTAAAAAATAATGTTTTGAATACCACCATCGCACAGTAGCATTCAGTGGTACCCCTCTTTAGTCTGCCCGCGTTCCTTTCAACTGAGTGCGAGATGGCTGTGCTATTAGAGGAAGTACCGAAGGGACTTGGGCTTCAGTTTTCTCACTGTCATACCCAGATGTGTTCCACTGCACACCCAGATGGGGGCTTTTCAACAGACCAGGGAGATGCAAACTTAGCATCAGACTCCGTATCATACTCCACATGTCGAAGGCCCCGTAACACTGCTATGGCTTCAGACCCCAGCCTCAGGTGGGACTCCCAGGCCATCCCTCCTTCTAACCAGCTGGCTACAAATTCAGGAGTTCCTGCCATACCACTTGGGTTAAATAATTTACTAGAATGACTCACAGAACTCAGAAAGGTACTGTACTTCTGAAGACGGTTATGTAATGAATGATGAACACAGGCAAGTTGGGAAGGAGCGAGTGATTCCATGCCCTCTCTGTGTGAAATCCACGCACATCAATGTGTTCACCAACTAGAAAGTTCCTACAAACCTTGCAGCACCCAGAATCTTAAGGAGGATTTCATGATGCAGGCATAATTGATTGAATCCATGGCCACCTAATTAAACACAAGCTTTGCCCTTCTCCCTTCTCAGGTCAGGCCTGCCCAAAGCTTCTAATCAA